>MJUU01025452.1:49237-93297 GCA_002080025.1 Modiolus philippinarum
ATCTGCATGGATGAACGGCAGTTCAACTAAATCTAATCCTGATTGTTGTTCTTGAGACATTGATCTGTTCTCCTCTATATCTGCATGGATGAACGACAGTTCAACTAAACCTAATCCTGATTGTTGTTCTAGAGGCAGCAAATTAATGTTCTGTCACTGATTGGATGCTATAGAGGCTCAGTACTAGCAAATTTTTGACTAAGTCGGATACAATAGTATATCTGAACATAAGCCAGACTGTTGTTCTCAAGATACTACTTGTAATTTGCTCTGTTCCTTCGACGATTTGAGACGCAAAGTAGCAAAAAGCTTGAAATATAAGTATTTTTCTACTCAAATCTGGCGAAAAATAGTAAAAGTAATGTCACGAAAAACACAGAAAATAATAAGGGACATACTAAATAAATATAACCATATCTGTATAAAAAATAGAAAATAAATTGATAAAAAAAAATCAAATGAAAAAGTAAAATGCAAAGGAGATGAAAACTATAACGAAAAGACTGTTTTTACTAGCACTAATATTCGGAACATCTGTATGAATACATATTTTCTCTCATAAACTTTATAAGTAATTGTACATTTACAACCATCATATTGAATATACCTTAATATTAGTTTGTTTATTGTAATGATACCGCCGATAAAAAAATCTTCGTTTGAAATTGTTGAACTTTATTTGAATCCACATTATAAGTAAGAAAGCTTGATATAAATGGTACATTTATATTTCTGTTAATTCTACAGCTTCAATAGATCTATTATTTGCCAGGAGCCTTTGGAATAAAATTATTACCATTACTTAATGGCTAGCGACAGATACAACCCTTAAATCATTGTAAATAATAAGATAAATTAAATTTATTTCAAGAAATCAATTAGAAAATTGCCTTACGCGACCAGTTTTTGGGATAATCGAATGAAATGAAGCTAAATTTCATTGTTGGCTGTTCATTTTACGACAAAACATTCATTACTGGATCTTTTGAGAAAGAAATGGTTCCGATTATTTGTCAATCTTTTAACTGTTCATCGACAGAGCAATTTACTTAAGGGTTTGATACAGGCTTCTTAAGAATGTCATTTTTATGTTTTTTTCCCGTAATGGAAAATTAACGACAGATATAAAGATATTGTAATTTTGCACTTGTCATACAAATGTAATCTAAAGAAGGAAGTCTGTTGAGGTAAAAGACTTATTTTTTTCAAATTCATGACGCAACCGCCGACAATTTTATAATTGTTTAAATACTTCAAATTACGCGCAAATTTACAGAGTATAATGTTTCAGTTTCGAAATATATGTTTTAGAATTTTAGAAGAGCACAATTATTGTAGAACTGAAAATTACTCTTTTATTTTAGAAAAATAGCAGCAAAAATAATTGTTGTTGTACATTCTAGTTTAATCGATGATTTTGATAGAGCCCGGTTGCTCACGAATAGGCTACTTCAACAAGGGTATGTTACCCAAAACTTGAAGTCATCCCTCCAGAAGTTTTACGGTCGACATCACCATCTTGTGGACCGCTATGTGATATCCGTTTCCCACATGACAACAGATCTTTCCCTTTAAAGCTTAATTGTTGTTTCCTCTACCAGATTTGACTTTACTACCGGATTTGACATGTTCAACACGGCGGGTGTCTTATAAGAAGCAGGAGATGCTAACTCTACCGGTGCACTTGATCTCACCCATGGTTTTTTATTGGGTCCGTGTTGTTCATCTTTGTGTGTGTGTCTTCATTTTTCATTTCTGTGCCGTACCCATGTTGTGTCTCTGTTTTTTCCCCCTTTTTTGTTTCTGGTGTTGCCATTGTCCTTGGATTGTTCGCTTTTGGATTGACGGTTCGGTTCTCACTTACTTTCTAAGTTGGAGTTGTCAAATGTTCCCGAGGATGGGCTATTCTGCTATAACTGCACTGCACTGATTCGAAAAAAAAATATCGCCACACTGTATGGTACATTTTGTAGTAAAAAAAACACAAAACAAAAGTTCAATTTAAAATACACAGCAGTTTGTTCCGATGGAATATTAGCTTGTATTCTATTCATTCTTTCCCACTCCAAAGATAAATAGAAAAATTGGGAGCAAAGCTCACAAAAACATACCCCGCTCCCCAGTTTGTTTCCAGATGTAAAGATTTACAAAAAAAAACAAAACAAAAAACAAAACAAAAAAACAAAACAAAACAAAACCAAAAAAAAAAAAAATATCAAGTCAAGCCAAATTTTTAAATAGCTGCTGCACGATTGCAATATGTACTGAACATTCTGTGAAAGTTTCATTGAATTTCACCAAGTGGTCTAGGAGGAGTTATGGCCACAAAGTATGTACCCTACGGCGGACGGAATAACGAACGAACGGACGGACGGACGAACCAACGAACTGAAACCACGACCACTATATACCACCCGCTAAAGCGGGGGGTGGGGGGGGATATAACTAACAAACCACAACTCCTTTCTGGTAAAAAAAATAGTATCGTAAAACAGGCTTCAACTGATTAGTCATTATTACCATTAGATCGATAAATCTGCTGGTGGACTGATAGTTCACCCGTAAACCAAATCGTCCAGTACTTTGGTGCTGTCTCGAAAACCGTTTTATCTGGAAAATTTACTATCTTAATTTAAGAAAATTGTGTTTAAAACTACGGATAATCTCCTGTGCAAAGCTTTGTCTTTAGCTAGTCTTTCATTGAGATCATTTCGGTTATTTATTCTGGATTAACTGTTATAAGATCTTATTAATTTTCAGTGGCGGATCCAACCTTTGAAAAAAAGGGGGCGTCAATAGTTGCTTAAATTTTATTTCAACTCAAGTGAGTCGGCAAACAAATTTAAGACATGTAGCAATGACCGTAGAAGTTTGTTTTTTTTTTCATGTGAATCAGAGATTGTATTGTCCAAGTTGTCGTGCCTAGGTGAATTCTTAGAGAGTTCACTAGTTTCACTTTTCATTTCTTTTTTTCTCACATTGTCTACATACATGTGCATTCAAACTATCAATTTCCGGTTAACACTTTATCAGTGATTATGATCATTCTGATCGATTGTGATTATGTCTTTCCGGTAATTATCAGTTATCATAAAGAGATTATGCTTCGGGCATATTTGAGGTGCAAAGTGCTTACAAAATAATTATCTAATTACAAAGATCAAAAGAGTTAATTTTCTCACTTGTGTATAAAATGAAAGGAGACAAATTTATGTCATCAGTTGTGAAAATTGTTGCTGTTCGATATTCTTTAAAACGTATTCGTAAATTTTAAGATGGCTGTTACATTTGAAAAAGATTTCAAAATGTGTTTTGATATACACAGTGAAAGCAATAAGCTGCTTAATGATTTTGAAGATGATCATTATAACGAATTGAATATTAGTCAGAAAAGAAGAAAAACTGAGAGAGTTCCCGAGGAGACAAGATTACGTATCAACGACAGAGAGAGACATCGAATGCATCAACTCAATAAAGCTTTGGATGACTTAAAACACGTTTTACCATATTCAAGGTCTGTAAATAAACTCTCTAAGTTGTCAACTCTTCAACTGGCAAGAAAACATATTCTGTCTTTGCAGAGATCGCAGCAGGAACTACAGCAACTAAAGAAACAACTAATCTCGAGACAGTCTACTCATCTGAAACGGACTGAATACCAACAACAGCATCTTCAACGGAATTTCAATATGCATCAATCAGTACGCCATAACTTTCCTATTTATATTGATCAGCGTTGTGAAAATAACATATGTCACCCAGAAGTTAAACAGGAAGCAGATGTGAAGTTACCTTTACGGGACATTACAAACGAACAAAATGAAAGAGAGAAGCCTTCACCATTAAAATTCTCTATAGAATCAATTTTGTCAGACTCGTCATCACTACATCCGAAGCCGTCAGTCCTGTATCATTATAGAATGTGAAACTTTTACAGACAAATATTGAAGACATGTTGAAAGAATATTTGGAATTCGGTAGTAAGGACATTATATAACTCAGTAATTAAAGTGGATTGATTATTGTGTATTGTATGGGATATTACTGTGTATGGTATATCAAGATATGAAAAAATGTACTGGTAACTGCAGTGACAAAATTTGAAATGGAATAATTTCATAATAGTGCTTATTGTTTTGTTAAGTTTAAAATATTATTAGTTATTCGTATTATATATCATTATTTTTTGTTATTGTTAATTAAATCAATATTTAAAAAAAAATGTTTGTTTTGAATATTAAATTAATTATTCAGTACAATCGCAAGCCGCTATATTATACGATGTACAAAGGAAATGACCCAGACAAAAAAGCGCTTATTTTTCACGGGAAAATATACCCATGGAAGTAAAACAAATGGCATGATGGTAAAAAGCAAACTTCCAGTAAGGTTAATAGCGAAATACCATGCCGGGAAATTGAATACTCTTTTTTTTGGATTATGAAAATTAAAAAATTTTGGAAAAAACAAAAAACAAAAAAACAAAAAACAAAAAAAAAACAGAAATTTTGCATAATAATAATGCCCATTTTCACATAATAAATTGTTTTTAAGTTCCAGAAATCTTTGGTTGCTCACATTTCTTGGTAGCTCGACGAAATACCGGCAAATAAATTTTAGTCATTGGAATTGCTAATTTCAATTGAAGTGGATTTTCGATTGTTTGCCACAATTCGTCGTTTGTGAGTTTTGGATAGCTATTTTGTCTCTTTTACTGAGCCTGCTTTCTTACGTCGTCGACCTGCGTCGTCTGTCGGTTTTGGAATCGGCAACACCTTCAAAACTACTGGTCTGATTCCAACCATAGTTTCACGGAGCCAACATAGCTCCTAGTTAATATTGTTTGTTAATCAAGAACTCTATCATAATCATTAGTCCGATTCTAACTAAATTTGCAGGATATATTGTTCTCCTGGTGTAGTTGTGCACCTGATACTTAGAATTTAGGTTTTGCAGATTTGGGAGGTTCACGGGGCCAAAACTATTCATTTGCTAATCTGGTTTGTTAATCCACAACTCCATCCAAACTATAAGTCAGATTCCAACCAAACTTGCAGGATATGTTGTTCGTTTGATATAATTGCGCACCAGACACTTAAAATTTTGATTTTACAGATTTTACATGTTCACTGGCAAAATGCAATATTTGTTAAATCACTTTGTTAATCTGAAACTAATTCAAAACTGTAAGTCATATTCCAATCAAACTTTCAGAACATGATGTTCATCAGATATAATATAATCATTAGTCCGATTCTAACTAAATTTGCAGGATATATTGTTCTCCTGGTGTAGTTGTGCACGTTTGATACTTAAAATTTTGATTTAACAGATTTTAGAGGTTCATGGAGCCAAAATAGCTCATTTGTTAATATGGTTTGTTAATCTGCAACTCTTTCAAAACTGTCTGTCGGATTCCAACCAAACTTTTTTTCAGTATAATATGTTGTTTATCAGATGTGGTTAGGCACATTTTAATAAAATAGGATTTTGTTTTACAGATTTTAGAGGTTCGCCAAGCCAACATGGCTCATTTGATTATTCAGTTTGTTAATCTGCAAGTCCTTCATAACTAGAATTCATTTTATGAACAAATTTGCAGGATATGTTTTTCTGTCTTTCTCCTAGTCTAGACATGCACATGATACTTAAAGTTAAAATTTTACAGGATCACTGGGCTAAAAATGGCTCTTCCGTAGTGCCGGCGACACAAGTGTTCTATGGAACACCCCTCAATTTTGTAAAAACTAAAGCTGACACGCATGAAAAAAAAAAAATGACGAAAATAAGCATAATTCTACGAACACAGGTAACAAAGAATACTCCAGAAATTTCGATCTAATAATGGAAAGACATGGCGGAAACAAACATTGGTGATTGACATCACAGGAAACAAAAAGAAACAACATGTAAAACACGAAAGCAATTTAACTAATCATTTTCACTGAGCAGTGCATTTACATACATTAGAGAGTGTCTTATGTACATTGTCCTGAATATATTGTTTTTTTATGCATCACCATGGGTAGGGATGAGGACAAAAGATACCCACTGATCCCGGACAAAAATCACATGACCTTTAACAATGTTTCAATAGGATGATATTCCTTTAACGTTACAGTGTTTGACTTTCTCACCAATGTTACTTTAATATAATTGATAATAGACGAAACTGACTACGACCCATATTATTGATTCAATTTTCTTAATAGTTTTGATGCTCTCAACAAATCATGCGGAGTCGACACTGTCAATGGCTTACAATACTGATTTATTCATTTTCATCAATTTTACAACCGTTTGGTCTGCATTAGCCCTAGTGAAGTCGTATTGTGAGAAAACATTGGTCATCGGAATTATGACAATTATACACGATCCCGACGCCTCGGTGACGCTGAATCAACATTCAAATGGTGTGTTGAAATCTATCCAATTATTCAATTATGTATTTAGCGAAGTACAGAAAAGAGACAACTTCTAATTTATTAGTATTAATAGAGAAACAGGATCTTTGCAAAGCGAAAAGAAAGGCCATCTTTCCACTTAAAATTCTAGAGAGTACTTAAAGTAAATCTGTCGTTTAGTGCAACACATTTTATAGTTGTCTTTAGAGACACTATGATTGTCAGCTGAAGATATGACTCTTCAACACTGCTTTTTGCATGTTTGATTTTTGTTTAGCTTCGCAGAAGGGTGTCAACTCCATTGAGGGAATAACTAACTATGGTGCCAAATATTTCGTTAATTACTGATATAAAAAATATTTTCAAGATTAATAAAATCATTAATATTGAAATTTATAACATCTTTTTAAACATTTACTTTCACAACGTTAACGAATTTGTATTCAATATCTATCAAAACGTTTACTTCTTTTGGACTTTGGTCGCTGAATAGTTGATGTTTATCTGTACCACCTGTTAATATACTGTTTGGTGTCCTTAAATAAGAAAATATCAAATTCATATGCAAATTCATATTCAAATAGTTTGTGATAAACAAACATATAAAATAACAACTTTAGATTCTGCATATTCGCATTTCGACAACTTATGTCTCTTCACTGCAGAATGACAGAAATGACAGAAAAAAAACAATAATCATAAAAATATGTACAAGCAAATAAACATTAAGAGTCCCTTGTCCTTTAACTCAGCACATCGGTGTCGATCCAAAAACGTGCAAAAGCATAAAGAATCGTTAAGACCCTCTTGGTCGGAAATTTTTTTCATTTGTTGATTTTTGTCTTTCAAATCTTGATATGTATATATGTATTGCTTTAATATCAATTATGCAAATCTGACCATATGCAGAATTTCGGTAATAGGAACACTATGGGTCGTATTCACCAAATAAAGAAATTATCAGTTCTAAAGCAAATACCAATTGACAAAGCGATAAATACTATGTTATTTCCACATCTTTGACAGACACATCCGAGTCGAAAGACAAAGAAAGGTATTTTACGTTGTTGCGTTTTCATTTTTTATATATTTTGCTATCTTCCATTATACAGCATGTAAACTATTTTAAATTTTTTGCTATCTTCCATTATACAGCATGTCAACTATTTTAAATTTCTGTTTAAGGATTTTGTATAAATTGGAGTTTGTCTTTTCTGCGATGTGGAGTCCGTAAAAAGATTCCCTCGAGGATATTTCGGGTATGGTGTACTTGTTCTTGAGAGACTTTCTCGTATGGATATACTATCATATTTTCAATTTTCAATTTTGATATTTTATTAATTTTGTACTTTCCAAATAATATTCCCACCTTCTGTTTAGAGTGTCCACATCTCAATTAATGTTTTCTTACAATCGATTTAATGAGTTTCCTGTGTTTGTCTGCATGTTGTTATTTTCCACTAGCAATTTTACTTGCCAATTGGATGCAATTTTTTGCAGATTTTGAAAATTTTTGTAGGCTTTTGTAAAAATACGGTGCATAGGACCTCCATAACCAAACTAAACTAACTGATATTATGAAGGGTAAATGTTTACAAACTCGCAACAAAAATAGTCTTGGTTCTGTGTGTCCTATGGATAGTACCACCCTCTACTGTAAAATGGCTAAAATGGTCTTGAAGGGTTAATTACAGCAATGTTCGACTGCTAATATGTATGAAAACATACAAGTGTGAAATATCTAGGAGATACACGTACCAGAAACCACCTTACACGATTTTGACTACATTTGAGCATATTTTGAAAATGGCCAAACGTGTGAACAAAGTACACCGCTGGATGGTCATACTTCTTTTATCATTTTTTGAAAATTAGCTGCATCAAACACATCAATGTACGTATTTATTACTTCTGTTGCGCTGTTAATACCGACAAAAAATGAAAATAAATAACGACTATGACTACATTTTCGGGGGGTGGGGGGAGGTAGCTTGTCTCACCCACGACTGAGACCGAAAAATCTCACCCAGGTCTGAGATACGTAGAATGCATTACAGGTAGGGTGAGAAAAACTGATCTCTCCCACCTCAAATCACGAGAATTATCTATCCCATAGGCTAGAAACGTATTTACGGAAACCTATTGATGCCACATAAAGAAAAAAAAATATCTCGTAATTATGATGTTACCTCTCACGAATTAAAAATAATTATCTCATAATTATGAAATAAAATGAGATAATATCTCAAATAACTAAATACCGAAGTTATTGTGAATTAAGTTTCTGCATATGCCCTTTTTGACAACCAATGTCTCTTCAGAGCAGATAAAATATAAACGTTTGGAAGACCATGAAGTCAAAGATGTTTAAAAACTGAAAGAGATTAATTAGCCTATATGATCTTAATGTAAAGCCAAAATGAACTAAGGACAGAGCTTTGCTTAAATGAGATACTCCTTAGTTTTAAACAAAATTTACAAAAAATTAAATATTGTAAGGTTCCAAATAGAATCGGCTTTCGGATCAGCACCGAAGTACTGACCATTGGGCTGGTGAATATCCTCGGGGATTAACAGTCCACCAGCAGTGGCATCGACCCAGTGGTTACAAATAACTAGATAAAGAAGTTACTATAAATTTAGTTTCTGCATTTGCGCATTTCGGCAACTAATGTCCCTTCAGTGCAGATAAAATCAAAACGTTTGGAAGACCATAAACTCAAAGATATTTAAAACTGATAGAGAACAAATAGCATATCTAACTGTAAGATATTATTTCATAATTATGATTTTTTTTCATCATGTTGCATCAATTAGCTTCGTACGTATTAAGATTACAAATTACAGTAGGTACAGGAAATAAAGAGAAATTAAGTTACACAGCATCATATAACAATACTACAACATTACTATTATCTCCACGGCAAAAAGTATGATCCATGTTCATGTGAATGTGCCGTATCATCACAAAACGTTTAAGCCTCTTACATTAAACACATTAAACCTAAAATAGACATGTTTTTATTTGTCATATACATTACTTATTAGAACACCTGGCTATTAGTACAACAGATCCTAGATACAACTGGAGTTTACAGTTTAGCATACAAATATTATAAAATACTTTAAATTTGATTTGCTTTAAAATCACTAGGAAATTACCAATAAAAATCACTTCAGTGCAAATTATACAACCCCTTCGTGGATTTTGTTTGTAAATTTTAATTCATTTCTATCGGCTATTCTGCACGTCTTGTAACTCCTACACATACCAATGCCGCGAATTAAGAAGTTATAACTACCAGTAGCAGGTACTTATTTTTATGTCGCAGTCTTAATAAGGATGTGTGAAGTGCCTAATGAATTATGGGATTTTGTCGTTCATAGTTGTTCTTTTCTAAAGAAAAATGTAGTGTTGTGGCTTGCTGTACATTAATGGTTTTATTATGATTTGAATAACACGTGCGCCATGATAGCCACTCCGATGTACAAAGCACTTGCGACCTCTTACTAAAATGGGTGAGAGTGCGAATAAGAATTCTACAAGGTTCAGTATTAATGCATATAATGCGAAATAAGTAATCTTTGAGCACATATTGAGTAGAAATGATCAATACGTTGAACTCAAGAAGTTTTCCCGAAATAATGCAGTTAAATCTAATTGAATTTGTAATATTTTTAATGAAAAGATGAATCAACATTTTTAATCTATGTTTTAATGCTACACAGGAAATAAACCATTTTCATATTATTTTCATAAACGCTGTCTCATTGCTTGCATTCAGACACCTACACAGACAGTAAGCATATGTACATGGGCCAATGTTGACAAATTACGTTTGCGTTACAATAGTTTGCTAAACGACCCAACTTAAAACCCCTAGAACGGTTAGTGTAACGGTGGGAAAACTTTTTTAAATCAACCCATTTCTTAAAACTACAAAGCAACACTAGGGAAACATTTTCTTGTGTAACTTTATTCTTTTGACAACCTGTTTACAGTAAACCGTTAAGGTTGAGCCAACATTGTGCCGACGTTTCCTTTTTCCACATTGCCATATGCAGACACTAATTCACTGTAACTATTTGCCTCTGGACCGTTACCTCTGCTGTAAGTCACCAACCTAGTTACCAGTATTTCGGTGTTTTCCCGAAAACGGATTTAAGGTGTCTGCAGGGTATTAATTTCCTATTATAAAATTTTGTGAAATTTTCTGTAAACATAATTGTATTATTGTGCAAAATGT
This sequence comes from Modiolus philippinarum, assembly GCA_002080025.1. Classification (NCBI taxonomy): domain Eukaryota; kingdom Metazoa; phylum Mollusca; class Bivalvia; order Mytilida; family Modiolidae; genus Modiolus; species Modiolus philippinarum. The sequence goes on from MJUU01025452.1 coordinate 59,889, forward strand.
AAAATAAAAGTTGGGAGTCACCGATCATTTAAGTGCAAAAACTGAAATTAAAAATTTCAGGATTTTGAAAATAAATTCGTTTATTTAATTATCTCCCTTGCATAATTTCTGTGTTCTGTAAATCCAGCAACAGTTTTAAAGCTCATGTGTTTTACTTTACTCTTTTGTAATGAACATTTTGTAAAAGTGAAGTGATAAGGAATAAAGATTTTAAACTCTTTGGAATTTTCTGTACGATTTATATAACTATTTTGTTAAACTTCTTAATGAATAAAACCTTAATAAATTATACAAAATTGGCGGAATAATACTTCTGAGACACCTTAATTTGTAATCTTGCAAAATCTAAAATTCAGAAAAAATATATGAAAACTTATGATCTTCTCCCTCATGGGTGTAGATAACCATCGAGTTCGAGTTAAAGTTCGAGTTCGAGTAACAGTTCGAGTTAAAACTCGAGTTCGAGTTAATATTCGAGTCAACTCGAGAAATAAATTTTGATATTGACTTGAGTTACGGACAAATCGAGGAATACTTAATCAAATACGGTTTGTAAATTTTCACAATGAATGAACTGCATTTTAAAGCGTTTACAGAAAAAAAGTCTGAAGAGATGATGAAAGTGAACCATTTTTGATCGTAGTTGCTATAAACATACAAGCGAAAGAAAATTACATAATCAATCAATTAAATAATGATAACGATGATAATAAAAATATTTTTAGCACGAGGCGCAGCCGAATAATGTTTAAAAGTAAGACCGCCATCGTCATGTTGACAATTTAATGCACATACATATATTTTTTTTACATTTATAATAATAATTATCATTTTGAAAATTTCAAAAAATAAGTTCGATTGGAAAAAAAACCACACTCAAAAACGATTATTGATGATGGAGATATGTACCCCGGCGATCAATGAGGGCAATGCAAAATTACCGAAAAAGATGGTCAAGAGCCGAAATCCAAAGGGCTTAAAGGTGCAAAATAATCGGAAAAATTGGAAATATATCGCCAAAAAAATGTATCAGAAGGTTTTTAGCTCACCTGGCTTAAGCCAGGGTGAGCTTTTGCCATCACTTTGCGTCCGTCGTCCGTCCGTCGTCCGTCCGTCGTCCGTCCGCCCGTCCGGCGTAAACTTTTCATTCAAAGATCTTCTCCTCTGAAACTAGTGGGCCAATTGGAACCAAACTTGGCCACAATAGTCCTTTGTTGGTTCCTTACAAAAAAGGTGTTTTTCAGGTCTGCGCGATATCCAAGATGGCCGCCAGCGGGAAACATAGTTTTAACATTGGACCCTATGGGAAATCACATTCAAAGATCTTCTCTGAACTTACTGAGCCGATTGGCACAAAACTTGGCCTCAATAGACCTTTGATGGACCCTTACAAAAAAGGTGTTTTCAGGTCCACGCTATATCCAAGATGGCCGCCAGCGGGAAACATAGTTTTAACATTGGACCCTATGGGAAAACAAATTCAAAGATCTTCTTCTCTGAAACTACTGAGCCAATTGGCACCAAACTTGGCCACAATAGTCCTTTGATGGTCCCTAACAAAAATGATGTTTTTTAGGTCCGTGTGATATCCAAGATGGTCGCCAGCGGGAAACACAACCTATGGGAAAACACATTCAAAGATCTTCTTCTCTGAAACTACTGAGCCAATTGGCACCAAACCTAGCCATAATAGTCCTTTGGTGGTCCCTCACAAAAAAGGAGTTTTTCAGGTCCGCGCTATATCCAAGATGTGCGACAGCGGGAAACATAGTTATAACATTGGACCCTATATGAAAACACATTCAAAGATTTTCCTCTCTGAAACTATCAAGCCAATTGGCACCAAACTTGGCCACAGTAGTCCTCGGTGGTCCCTTACAAAAAAGGTGTTTTTCAGGTCCGCGCTATATCCAAGATGGCAGCCAGCGGGAAACAGAGTTTTAACATTGGACCCTATGGGAAATCACATTCAAAGATCTTCTTCTCTGAACTTACTGAGCCGATTGGCACAAAACTTGGCCACAATAGTCCTTTGGTGGTCCCTTACAAAGATGGTGTTTTTTAAGTCCGTGCGATATCCAAGATGGCCGCCAGCGGGAAACATAGTTTTAACATTGGACCCTATGGGAAAACACATTCAAAGATCTTCTCTGAAACTACTGAGCCAATTGGCACCAAACTTAGCTAAAATAGTCCTTTGGTGGTCCCTTACAAAAAAAGGTGTTTTTCAGGTCCGTGCTATATCCAAGATGGGCGACAGCGGGAAACATAGTTTTAACATTGGACTGTATGGGAAAACACATTCAAAGATCTTCTTCTCTGAAACTATTAAGCCAATGGGCACCAAACTTGGCCACAGTAGTCCTTTGGTGGTCCCTTACAAAAAAGATGTTTTTCAGGTCCCCGCTATATCCAAGATGGCCGCCAGCGGGAAACATAGTTTTAACATTGGACCCTATATGAAAACACATTCAAAGATTTTCTTCTCTGAAACTATTAAGCCAATTGGCACCAAACTTGGCCTCAATAGACCTTTGATGGTCCCTTACAAAAAAGGTGTTTTTCAGGTCCGTGCGATATCCAAGATGGCAGCCAGCGGGAAACATAGTTTTAACATTGGACCCTATGGGAAAACACATTCAAAGACCTTCTTCTCAGAAACTACTGAGCCAATTGGCACCAAACTTGGCCACAATAGTCCTTTGGTGGTCCCTTACGAAGATGGTGTTTTTTAAGTCCGTGCGATATCCAAGATGGCCGCCAGCGGGAAACATAGTTTTAACATTGGACCCTATGGGAAAACACATTCAAAGATCTTCTCTGAAACTACTGAGCCAATTGGCACCAAACTTAGCCAAAATAGTCCTTTGGTGGTCCCTTACAAAAAAAGGTGTTTTTCAGGTCCGTACTATATCCAAGATGGGCGACAGCGGGAAACATAGTTTTAACATTGGACTGTATGGGAAAACACATTCAAAGATCTTCTTCTCTGAAACTGTTAAGCCAATTGGCACCAAACTTGGCCACAGTAGTCCTTTGGTGGTCCCTTACAAAAAAGATGTTTTTCAGGTCCCCGCTATATCCAAGATGGCCGCCAGCGGGAAACATAGTTTTAACATTGGACCCTCTGGAATATACATTCAAAGGTCTTTTCTCAGAAACTACTGGTCCAATTAGAACCAAACTAAGTCACAATGGTCCCACAATGGTGCTAAGGTGGCCCCATCCAAAAAATATATCTAGCAGGTCCGTACCTCATCCAAGGTGGCCACCATCTGGAACATAGTTTTACATTGGCCTTATTGATTTTAAGGGGAACCCTTTGCCCAAATTTTTGAATTTGTATTTGAATTGTGGTCTGAATGTTTTAATTTCAGCAATATGCTTTACCTTGATTATAAGGGGAACCCCTGTCCAAATTGTTTTTGAATGGTGTTGTGTTATGGGTTGTAATGGATGGTGAATCTTTCAGTTGCAGTGAATACCAAACAAGGATACTGTAATTTAAGGAAAAAAAAGTATTCTGCTAAATTTTATGTTTTTTTTTTACTATTGGAAATGCCTTTTATCTATGTCAGCCATGGTCCAGGTGAGCGATACAGGCTCCTTAGAGCCTCTTGTTTTTAGTCATTTTCTCCATGGGACTCGAACTCAAATGGAGAAGACAAGTTTGATTGCTCCACTCTTTCTTGATAATAATAGATACAAAATTCATTATTTTTCAATTTTATTTTTCATTTGCAAAACTATTTTGTCTATGAAATATTTTGGACGGATATGGCCGATAACCTTAAATCTAGTAAATTCTGTTTAACAAGGATTAATCCATGAAAAAATCTTAAAATTCTATATGATTTCTGTTTTGCGCAGATTAATCCATGAAAATACATGTATCTCAAAATACTTTATGATAATTTTAAGATTAAATACTATTGTAATGCAACATTTATATAACGAAACTTTTGATTGGTCAGAACTGACCGTCAATTCCACCATCTACACACCTGGGACATGGTAGGTTCCCTGTTTAGTCTGGTTGCTTGTATGGTTACAAATACACGTCAAGCTAAAAATAGAACATGAAATCGATTAATAGTTTTTAATTGCATCAGTACATTATTGAATACCCGAGGGCGTCAATCTTGATTTGACGGTCAAAATATCCGTTTACAGGCTCCGCTACGCGTCGCCTGTAAACTGCATTTTGACCGTCAAATCTACGATTGACGCCCTCGGGTATTCAAATAATGTACTGTTATTGCTTAATTTAAAGACTCTCCACAAAGAATTACATCAGCTACATCTGATAATAAAAATAATAAGTCGGTGCTTTAAAAGAAAATAAAGGGACTTTTTGTACATTTATTTATTTATTTACTTCTTTAATTATATGTGATTGATTGATTGATTGATTGTTGTTTAACGCCAACTTCAGCAATATTTCAGCCATATCGTGGCGTGAACTGTTGATGATATTATGAATATATAACTAAAACAATCATATAAAACGTATGGCTATGCACAGATAAAACAACTTCTAAAAGATCAAATCGTACGCTAAACTATTTAAGATAAATAGATCAGATTTAATGAAATTTTAAGGATGTTCGCTGGTCAATTTTAAAATAACAAGGATTTCAATCAAATGTGATTTTTTGTTAGAACATTGGAAAAGAAGTAATTTAAGCCAAAAAAAAATGATAGGTTACCGATGTAATTTTTGAGATACAAGTGTTTCAAAAAATGGCGGGAAACTGAACTCCTCTGCATTTTTCATAGGTTTAACATGAGGAATGTTAATCTTATAATGAATATGACAACATAACACCAATTGAATAAAATTTTGTCAGAATGCCCCAAAAGGTTATGGAAAAAAAATTTGGGGTCACCAGGCAAAATATTATTGAGCTTTTAGATGGATAAAACTAGAGAAGTCCGAAAATCTGACACAAATACATAAACTTGACCAGCAAACATCCTTAAACTTGGATAATATAAACTTATATTTTACAATACATATTTACAGCTTTTAAAAATTGAATAATTTTGTCGCCTGCGACGTTTGTAAATAAAATTATTAGTGACTGCGGAAACTTACTTACACTCGAAAGATCTGTAAATACTTTCACATCTGGTTAAATGTTTAACCAAGTTTCCTGCTGGCATCCATCTTGGATAAGATGCAGGCACATCAGAAAAAAGTTACATGATGCATCTCATGAATTCCAAAACTTATTGGTTTCGGCAAATCAAATAACAGAATCTATATGTGTGTAATAACTATTTGAACTTTTTTTTCAGTGTTTTATTTGTGGAAACGGAATAACAAATGATCATAGATTCGTATGTATTTAAGATTGGAAGAAAAGTTGTCAAAATTCCTGGGGATGGCTTGTGCTTTGTGCATGGTGTAGTGGAATGTCTGAATCAGGATTATAATTTGACAATCGATAGTCAAACTGTAATTACAGACTTAACTTATTAAATAACCAGAAATTATGACTACTGCTGTGAGTGGCCTTCATCTACAGGCAAGATATTAATAGAGAAATTCAACGACTATATGGGATCTAGGCAATACACGGTTGACGCAGCAGATTTAGCGATAGCAACTACATCAAATTGTTATCATGCTCAATTAATAATAATCCAACAGTCCAAGGGTAGAATAACTGTAACAAATCATATTCAAGGGAGATGCGACTTCTACAAGTGCGTGTATTAATGTCGACATGGACAAGGTATTTGAGCCCATTTTTTCGGCTGTGGTGTTGAAAAGTTTTAAGACGGAAACGTTTTGTTCCCAGTTAGACCCTGAAATAAACTTGCAAACAGTCGATTGCGACTCGGACTGTTTATCGTTGAAGACGAAAATGAACCTACGGCAAATGATAATAGTATTTGTACTGATGGCAAACAGTCCTCTACACAACATGAAGTCGAAAATAGCTCATCAGATATCGAATGCGCTTTCAACTTGTGCATGGAAGATATTGAAAATGAAAATGAGGAATACTTTGAATCTGACGAAAGTTTCGAAACAATTGTATTGGAATGATTACGAAAGTAGCTAAATTAGATATGAACTTATTCAGAAATATGAAGGAACGGTGTGTATCTGCTCTTCCATACGATATTGATGGAACTCAAGTCTTCACTTTAAATGTAGTAAAGATAACTTTATGAAGTGCTCAAAAGATGAACGGCCATGGAAGGTGTGGGTGACATCTAAAAGAACACAGTTTAAGGGGATACGGTGGAAAACGAATTCTAAATGGTCTTACATCTGCAACCAGTTGGACTGTTCTTAATTTTTGGAATCTAGTCTAAAAATCGCGTTCAGTTTCAATTGGTTTGTGTCTTAATGCACTGTTTTTGCTGTGGGTGCCCAATTAAGTTCATCAATTGTAGCGCGCAAAAGGTCTGGGAATATGACAAGAACGAAAAAATGACAGTTTTCCACTTCGGGAAGCACACTTGTATTCCAAAGAAATGTAAAGACAGCACATGCGTCACTCGGACCAGCAAAGATAGCAAATAAAAATATTCTAGAGGCAATAGATAAAAACGAAGAGTGGAAAGACGTAGAAGACCTCGAAGATTCTATGACAGATTTAAGGTAGTAGACCTAGGTTAAGGGACATAACTCTTAAAAATCATAGGTGAGTTTGTTGAAATCATTTTCATAAACAGACTCTAAGCCTCTGAGTAACATATATGATTTTTTATTCTTTTTCACGTCAATGCTTAAAAAGCATTGATGCAACTAACTATTTCAAACGTCTTACTGATTTAAAGAGTTTTCTCCCTTAACCTAGGTCTACTACCTTAAGAAAAATTAAACACATCAAACGGAAAGAGGTAGATACAACCGGTCACAACTTTGACGCGGTTGGTAAGTTAAAAGAGAAATGCGACGAAAAAGATGAATTCTTCATCTATAGAATTAATAACAAAAGTCATAATAGTGAACCTTCATATGTCTTTAAAACCTGTAAAATATTGGCAGAAGTTGGTCTAAAGATGGATAAAACTAAACGACATCCCTTATCAAATGAGTTTTGTTACTTTGACGGAAAACATGACCGTTGGCGTTGTAAAGACTACAAAACGTTAGCACCCAACTTTGCGACAGATGACGAAATTTTTACGAAGGCAGTGTAAAAGGCATCGGACGTGGACCTTCTCAGTGAAAAGAAAGATAGAAACAAAACAAAAAAAAAGCAGATGGCAAGAGCTCAAGCCTATGGAAGATTCTTGAATAAGTAGAACGACAGCTTTGTTCCGCCAGAAGGCGCAAAACATCGACCAAGACGGAATAAAGTTGAAAGGTGCAAACGCACATTACGGTGGTAAAAAATCTTCATTTAAGAATTGAACGCATTATTTTGAAGTTTCATTGGGATATGAAAGGGTTGACCGAAGCACATTTTTAATGAAGCGCGTTAGCGCTTCATGTTGAAAATGTGCGCCCGGTCAACACTTTCATAGTCCCTATGAAACTTCAAAATAATGCATTCAATTCTTATAATTATATTTTAAAACCAAATCATAAAAAAAACAAATTTATTAAAAAGATATTATGTCATGTACAATGGGATTCTTTTTTTACTAATTCATCCGCCACGTGGTCATATGATCAAATGTGTTTCATGGGAATTGCAACTTCACGTAGATGTGCCACGTGAGCGATGTTCACCTATCAAATTGACGGGATTCAAATGAATATTCATGAAATGTAATTATTTCTACTAGAAAAAGAACCTGTTCAGCAAGTTCAACCCGTAATTATTATCTCTCTTTTCCCGGCTTCAATATACTAGTATGTTATGGATGTGGCAAACATTTTCAAGAGGAAACTAATAATCCGCCAAATAATGTAATACTTAAAAGAAGGGGGTCATCGAAAGTTTATTAAAAAGGGTATACCGGTTTTGACAGGGGATTTGAATAACTGCTTCTTTGGTTTTGATATTGAATGTGTAAGAAACTAACAAGAACGATTTATCATTCACGGTGAACCAAAGATGCCCTCATTGAAGGACACAGGCAGTATATATCGAACGGAAACGTCAATTCGAGTTAAATGTAGCTTGGCTTTTAACTCGAACTGTAACTCGAACTATAACTCCAACTCGAACTTTAACTCGAACTGTAACTCGAACTCGATGGTTATCCACATCCCTCCCTCGTGCATAACTCTGTCCTTAGTCCTTTTATGTGTATAGCTTAGTTTTGAATAAAATTTTTCGTCGTGCTGCAATAAGTCAGATAAACAATCATTAGGAATGCATTAAGTGAAAAATACTCTATTACCTTTACAATGTATTATCCCCTTCAGAAGCTAAATATCTTTTATTTCTCGCTATAAACGTAGATATACAAGTTTTTTATATTAATGTAAAACAACGTGAACTGTACATTAAAAGGATTTTTTAGTACCGTCTAGCATGGATTCTTGAGAGCTTTTGTTCAACAACTTGCAATGTGTGAACTTAATACTATGCCGATGATGGACGTTTCGGTAATGTTCTCAAAGTGCTCCAAGTAAAAGTCAAAATAGACATTGCATTTCATCAGCATAGTCCACTTGTCAAATAAATATATATGTCAGTACATTTCAGCCTTTGCGACACTACATCTTGGGTAAATGTTTGATAAATTGCATTGGTATTGACCCAACGATGGTGCAAGTTTGGAATATTCACGGTTGGTAAAGCTTATTCGGTGAAATTCTGATCCACCGTTCGAATGATAAAAGCTTACGAAAAAGTATTGGTCCTGAATTGAGTCAATGTTAGAACACAAACCCCGAAAATGTATACCTACCATGCTCACTATTGCCCACATTGATAAAACAAAGTGTTGCTATCTGGGTAATGGAATGCACCTTCTATATTTTGTCCCGTGTGGTGTCACCACTGCACTATCAGGTTTAACTCTGTGACGTCGTGATATCGGGAAAATTCACGAACCAGGAACAATTTTTGAACATGCGTGAAATACCACTTTTCCCGCGAGTTACCTGATAGTGCAACGGCGACACCAATCGGGAAAAGCAGGAAGGTGAATTCCATTTGTATTTATTTGTTTCGTTCAGATTTGAAACTGTTGTCGGTGAACAGCACATAACAAAGAGGGGATACAGAAGCTGCAAATTGGCTACGTGGGCGAGACTTCTCGCAAATTTGGAAATCGTTTTGTACAACAAAACAATTCATTGTTAATTTTAAATTCTGCCATATTTTGGATTTTCGACAAGAAAACAACGACACATGTACAGTTCACTCATGAGAAAAACAACGACTGTTCTTTTATCAAAGAATTGATGATTTTCTATCAATTTTTCGCAAAATTGGCATGAATTTACCAAATTTCTGAATAAACTGGACCATCTCTTTTTTTTAAATAAATTCAGGATCAGTTGCAAGATCAAACGAATATTTTAATCAAGAAAATTTACTTTACATTCGGTACGCGTAAGTAGGTGGTCTTTGATTCGTCAAATTGGTTTTTTGCGCTTTGTTTCTCTTCATAGTAAAAGGCAGTCTAAGACTGGAAATTTATCCTGTCTCTCCTTTTTACCTCGTTTTAATGTATTTAATTGTAATATTAAATGTTTTTTTTTATTTAATTTATTGTTGCTTATTCCAAATTTATTGTGCATTTATAATAATGGATTTATTTTTCAACCTGAAGTTATCCTGAAACCTTAGTCCTTGTTTTTTGATAATTGTACTTATCGTAAATTTTCCTCTCAGGATTATGCTAATTAGTGCCCTTAATAACACTTGGACGAAAAAATATATACTCTTTGACTTGAATTTCATAAGATACAAGATTGAACTATATCCTCCACTTTGTTAATAAAACACTGATACTATAAACATGTACATCTACTTGTCACAAACCTTATTCAATCATAAAGCATATTTTATTTGTCGAAAGCATATATTATAGTTTATAAACATATATTATGATTTATCATAATATAAATATTTAATCTGTAACAAATATATTTACTTTTATGTTAATATATTTACCTTTTTTAAGATTTATTCAATTTCGAAAATTTATTGCAATACCAAACAAGCTAAATCTAAATATATTATGTAGAATACAAAAATTGGACCAAAAACTAGATAATCAGCTTCGATTTACCTTGTACCAATTTTGGAAAGAATCGTGTATCGATGGATAGAAATACCAGATCAAACAGCATGGGTTTAACGGAATAAAAAAATAGACCATACCAAAGTATGAAAGCAAATGACTGAAAACCATGTGAAATATACTGTATGTATTAAGTTTCGCATATACAAGAAAGACGAGTAGATATGTTACACGTAGGAATAAAACAGCTTATTGAAGCAGCTTGCGTTGTGAAATGTTTTTACATAGGTAGAAATAAGATGTGTTGTAGTGGCCAAAATGAGTTTTCGGTAGCACAGAAGACAGAGGAATGGAAAGCCTTGGTCCTTGCCATATGGACCTTATGGCATAACAAGGAATAGGTAGGTAGGTTTGAAGAAACAAGCCATAGATTTTTTTTAATTTTGTAATATGTGACAATTAAAGTGTGCAATTCCCTTAATTGGGATTATGTGTTGGTTACTATAACCACGTTTTTACAATAATCGTGATGGTGCGAATTCCCATTTTTCCACGTTCTTTCGGTTATTTTTGTTCAGCATCGTGTTATACATTTGGGTGATTATGACACCTTTCCTGTATGTTATTTATCCAATAATTCTTTGGAATAACTCCAAACGATCGTTTGTCTCCCTTTGTCATTTCAATCATGCGCATTATGGCAAAGTTATCTACCTTGGATTTTACGATCTGCAGTTGTTTCAACAATATATTACTTCAACAGGCAATAGTTTTTTCGTGGGTTTGCATGTTTATGACTTTGCAGGTGTTATCTAATAACAAAACTGTATTACAGAAATAAATTTTCGTAAGAACACTTAAAATGACGTTATAACTCATTTAGGAACATCAAGTGCCAATATATGTGAGAAAATGGTTTTTAAGGTATTCTTCAAATTGAGGTTACTTAGTATTACGAGAAGTGTGCTTAATGTTAAATAATTTATGGCAGCTAAAGGAATATTTGCAGTGTCTTTTTCAAAGCATTTCTCTGTAGTTAGAACATTATCTTTTTTAGCACCTTCCAGTGAAATGTTTAAATTTTAGGAAGACTTGAACTGTTAGATGATTATCACTTAACGAATTCAAAATGAAAAAAAAATCTATGATTTATATTTTATAAAACGCGCGCCATTCCTATAACATTTAAAAAAATCTTTCGTTTCTGTACACGGCATTGAAAATTAGTCTGACTTATATCTTGAAATTCTACAGATTTGAAAAAAATGCATCATTTGATGATAGAAGTTTCTCCATAAAATGTAAGAATACAATACCGAGTCCAGATTATCGAAAGCATTCAACTCATGAACGAAAAACCTCGAACAAGTTCTAATATAAACAGTGCACAAACAGTATAAGAATATAGTCAGCAATAGCGTTTAACATTACATTGTTAACTGCCAGTAACATATTTTAACTCCAAAAGTCAATTGATCGGAAGGAAATTCAATACTGACTATACATTAGCACTGTCAAATAAAATCAAATGATGTACAGTGTAAATTTAACCAACTGAAAAATAGAGCAAGAGCTCAAAGGACTGAAACGAAATTCAACTTCAAATGTGTCATTAAGTTATTTTGCGAGTAAAGGTAAAACTAAGGTAGTAACCGTTGAATATGCTTCATAAACCTTCATTACTTCAATATTCTATTGCTAGATTAAGCTTCAGACGAAGTAAGAAACCAGTATCTGTTCTATCACAAGAACATCTGTCTTAATATGTGGGCCGTTAACCAAACAATTTGTTGATTTGTCCCTATAATATATAGTTTCACTTAAATAAAAATATCAATATTATGCATAGTAAATCAGATTATTAAATAAAAAGTGAATAATATTTTTGCCCTGACCTTTCTTCTGGTCTTTTGAAATCAAATGTTCACGATTATGAATTCATTATTCAAAAAACATGTAGCAAAAAATAAAGCACAAAGGCCACTTGCTTGTGAATTTATTTAATTCAGCATACCTGTTTTGAAAATGTAGTATATCTTTGCCAAAATTTTATTATAGGATCATCTGATATGCACCCCATTGTAAGGAAATCAATTTAATGCATTTTGATACTTTTAGACGCTGAATCTGCCATTTCAATGCCATTTTGCCAGATTTCGACATTTTTTTAAGGTTTTTGCTAAAATTCGCCATTAGCACATCCAGTACCAAACTATGCTTACTGCTATATAGATAATAGTGTTGCATACAGCTCTATATAATATGAATGATAATGTGCTGGTAAGGTGAGCTGCAAAGGTAGAATATATGATCCCGAATGCCAGCAGTGATGAAAATTATCTTTTTAAACCTGTTAACATCGGAAAATCCAGCAAGGTCTACGGCTGGATTCGAACCCCTGCTTGTTGTCATCTATGGCAACACCGCCTGCACTATGTCCAGCGCCCTAGACCACTCGGCCACCTAGGCTATATAAAAAATATAGCTTTCGGTAACTGGGTCATTCCTCCTCGTAGGAAATCTAGGGTTGTAACATAGTACACGATGAATATTAGTCGGGTAGGAAATAGATAGAAGAAGGATAAGGTAGCAACAGGTAAGATACATTAAGTATATAGATAATAGTGTTGCATACAGCTCTATATAATATGAATGATAATGTGCTGGTAAGGTGAGCTGCAAAGGTAGAATATATGATCCCGAATGCCAACAGTGATGAAAATCATCTTTTTAAACCTGTTAACATCGGAAAATCCAGCAAGGTCTAATCATTAAAAGGTTCTTTAATAGATATGATTCCCTTCTGGACATATTTGCAGTTTTGGTCCAAACTGATTCAAGATTCATTTTTTTACTTTGTCCTGGGATGAGCATTTGTTTTCACTGTCTACGACCTTTCAATAACAATTGCTGTTGAGTTGTTACTGGATGATACCGCTGACCTGTGGTAATACCGGTTTAACCCACAATTTCTTTTAACATACCTGTATACCAAGTGAGGACAATTGCGGTTGACAATTTTCCGGTGGTTTAGCACTTCCTTTGTCTTTTTTCCTTTGGATTTCGACAATAATGACAATTCTGTGCGGAAATTTTTTTATTACCCTTATTTGGAAGTTGAAAAAATCACATGATTAAACTCAAGTCTTGACTTTTTTGTGCATCTTGGAAAATAAGTGTCATCGTGTAAGTATCATTGATAGCAAACATATCTTGTACTTTTTTTATAATCCAACTACTACATTATAGTAATTATGTGATTCGTTGCCGAGATTGATAAATATAACGCAACATTTAACATATTTTTAAGAAACTTTTTTTTTGAAAACGAGTTAAATGATTGTAAATAAATAACAAAATATCGAAGTTACTGTTAAAACCAGGTTAAATCATCTCAAAATGTATATAAATACCCAACAGATAGCAAAATATCGAAGTTACTTTGAATTAATTTAATACACATGGCCATTTCGACAACTTATGTATCTTCTGTGCAGATCAATTTTTTTTTTATTTCTATAAACTGAAATAGGTATAAACGCTGATAGAAAACAAATTAAGATTTTTGTCGAAGAAGATAGTATTAATGCTATTTGTATCTGCATTATATTTGAGCTCTGTCCTTTTTAATTATTTTCCCTTTAGTCTCCTCTAGTTTTCTACATATTTGATTTCTTGGCTTCTTCGTGTTGGGATTTTAACTGCACGGAAGAGACATTAATAAAGGAACTAAAAGTTACTTGGTATTTGAGTTTCGGTGTTTTGTTTGATTATGTTAATAAAATGGTCATGACCTTAATATTTCTAATATAGCATTTGAAAAATAAAACTTATGATACAATCTGACATATTTCCAGTATTTTGCTCAATATTTGACGGTGTTCTGGTTCGGTAGCAATTTTGAGACTCACTTCAGGTGACAAATGGGCGTAAGAAAATGTTCAGTCATTCAACACAACTGTTTATTCTCTTTTTCTTGTGGACGGTCCTTTCGGTCATTTCATTTGTCTATTGTTTTTGTCAGATCTATAACATGTTTTGATTTTTGGTCAACCTGATGTTTGACTGCATCTGCACCTTACGTAGGAGACATACATTGTAGAATGTACATTTTCAGAACCCAAATTTACTATAATTTCTTGTTTGACTCGTATCTTTCACAAATGAAAAGGTTTACACAGTGAACCAGTTGATAATCATGTCTTTTGTTCAATGTCGACAAAACTAAGCAGACCTTATAAATATATCGCAAGTTATATTTTTCTTTTTGTAAATTGACAACTGAGTACGGATATTTTGGCAATACATTTTTTAGGTCTTCTTTATATAATTAAGACAATTTCAAAGATGCAAACTAATGGGACCAATTCTTTTAGAATCCATTGGTCTTTTATTCTTTATTGTCTATGCATATTTTGTTTTGATTAGATCTGCACTGACAGGACAGACGTTGTTGAATCTCCAAAATGTCGCATATAAATTTTGATATAGTAGATTGATTGTTTTAAAATCCAAATATTGAAATGCAATCATTGAATTTCAGAACACAAATTGTATGGAAATGTTTTGAATGACAGAAAGTTAAATAAAAAACGCCACACACACACACACAAAATAAAAAATAACATAAAAACAAATTAAAAACAATCAAAAAAGTACACTCTTATGAATTATAATATGGAAAAGGTCAAAAGTGATTACAAGGTAATGTTGATAATATAAACCTAAAAAAAATCAAACAAAACAAAAACAGAATATTTAAGATTATTTATATAATTATAATGATGAATTTTGGATATCAGATATTTGTATTAATACCAATGGTTACTGTTTGTTGGGTTTCAGAGGAGATTATTACCTTTGCAATTCTTTATCCTTCCTTCATATGCTGGTAAAAATAATAAAAATAATAAAAAACCAGTACGATTATTGATCAGCTAGAACTAAGAGCAATAAGGAGTGGATTTCTTAAATGGCAATAGTCTGAAATGTTTTGACAAATACGAGTCTCTAACAGCAATACCGATGTCAGCTGAAACTTATGATTCACAACCAAATTTGCTTTAGTACGAATTTATGTCAACGACAGACTAAACCTAAAGAGTTTATTCAGTATTTTAGCTAAAATCGCTTCTTATTGCTTCTAGTCTGAGCTGTACTAAATTGATGTTTTCTTTAAATATCCTGACGGTAATCGCTTTAACAATAAATTTGTAAATTGCGCATCTAAGTTTGGATGGGATTTTAACAGATTTTACACTAAGATACAGATGAGGAGAAGCTACATGGATTTTTATATGATATTTTATTAAATTTTTGAAGGAGTTCAACCTTACGAATCGACCATTTAACTTGAAAGGCGGTGGGTGTTTTCGGTTTTTCCCAAAACATATTTTGAAGCTGATGAACCGAAAACCGATTTTATACAAACTTGCAAAATCTAAATTTTACAAACTTTGTTTAAAACTAAGGAGTATCTCCCACATGCATAGCTCTGTCCTTAGCTTAATTTTGGCTTTTCTATTTAGATCCTTTTGGTTATTTGTTCTCTATCAGCTTTTACACCATTTTGGTTATTGGACTTCCAAATGTTTTGGTTTTATCTGAACTGATGAGACATAAGTTATCCAAATGCGCATATGCAGAAAATAAATTGACAGTAACTTCGGTATTTTGTTCTTATATGAAAAAAAAATGGCCGCAAAAATGATGAAAAAAAAATATTCTGAAGGAGCCTTTCTGCCGAAAAAGAATAATGCTAATTTTGAAAAAAAAATTGTTGATAAAAGTTAAAAAAAAATGAATACCGTGCAGTGGCAAGAATTAACGTAGATCTTGGTAAGTTACTGTTCAATATTTACGGGTATAGATAACTTCTAGAAATAGTGGGTAATGTAATGAGGGATGCTTCCAAGTGCAGAGAACTTTCCAATGTCGGTATTAATTTTTAGTACATTTTTTGTCCATCAAATGGTTGATCCGCACCGACGAGACACACAAAATGAGAACATACAGAACTGTAAAATTTAAGTTCAATTTTAAATTTAACTCTAAAATCGAAACTGCTATTTCTATGTTTCTCTTGAAAGATCTTTTCTAAAAACTGTGGATTATTAATAGTCACGAAGTAATATATCTTATGCAGATTAACTCATAACAATTAGTTTACAATAAATAAAAAAATTGTAAAATCTTATAGAACACATATAACCACAAGACATTAGTTGTCGAAATTGCCATCTTAAGATATTATAATTTTTCTGGAACTTTTGTGTGTTTTTGTTCTACAAGTAGTGTATCATTAATTGCGCTCAAATAAAAAAAATTGAAAGCGAATTGTGAAAAGCATGAATAGATCCTGGCGAGAATCGAAATTTTATTCAAAGAACTAATGGGGATAATAAACAAAAATTACAGAACAGAGTGGTCAAAGCCAAAATCCATGACAGAAAAAGGCAAATCAGGTGGAAACCACCCGTAAATGTTTTAATTTGTTCAGAGGTTGACGGATTAAGTATAATAGTCAACTTTTTTAACTGATTCAGGGAATTAAAATTTAGCTGAGTTTTCATATAATGTTCTAAAAGTTGCTTTCTACAAGATTGATTAAGAGCACAATTAAAGAAGAAATGTCCCTAATTGTCCAAGACTTTACATGTTTTACATAGTCTTTCCTCTCGGTGTATCTTATAGTATGTACCAGTTTCTATTAACAACTCGTGGTCACTCACTCTATATTTTGTGATAAGTTTTCTGTTTTCCTTATTGGGATGAGATAAATAATCTGTTTTCTCATTATTTATTTCAGGGTTTTAAACAGAAAATTTTTATTTTGTTCATTTAATTTAGCAATTTTATCACTTATCAGGTTTTTATAATATTCAGTTACAGAATTTTGAATTTTATTTCAATTCATAAGACTACCATTATTATTTTTAAGACAAAGAAAATTTTGTTGTTGTCTCAAAACACTGGACTTTTGTTACCGTAGGCAGGAAGGAGTGTGTGGGTGAGGTGGTGTGGACAGTGAAAGAGGCAGCAGCGATCGAGTGATTATAAAACTACGAAATACCGAAATTCGTCTAACTTTTTAAATTGTTGTTGCGGGTTTTTCTTTTTACAGGACATGTTTCTGAAAAATGAAAAACGGAGATCAATGCAACGTAGATAGCGTGACCAATATACATTCTACACTATACTTTCAGGCGAAAATAATTTGCACGGATTATCTCCCTTAACATCATTTTTGACAATAGCCTTTCTGATTCAAACAAGTGCTGCAATTAACGGCAACTTGTAAGCTACCTAAAAATAAACAATGATGTGAAATATTTGAAAGAAAAAAAAATCACCAAAATGACAGTTAGTGAAAACTGCTGACGAATATTTTTCGACTTTTCGTCTTTATGTCACTCACTATCATATTCAATAGACTTGAGTTATTCTCAATACCATACAGCATCAGTTACGTTGTACTAAACTACGGACTATTAGCATTTATTTAAACTTAGTGTTGCAGGTGGTCATGTGATCATTTGACAAGAGAAGTCCCATCATAAATAGATATATACAATCTATACATTGTGAAACATATACATAACAGGTGAAAGTAAATTTGCCAGATCACTGCATGGATTATCTCCCTTAACACCATATTGACATTCCAAATGCCAATGTTAATAATTGCAATCGTGGAAAACTACGTTGGTCAAATATTAATTAACAAGATTAAAGAGCAAATTTTGTATTGATAAACTCTTTAATAAACCAACAAAAATTTAATCACAAAGATAAAATGTCACTGACAGAGATTTGAGAACACTTTAGTGAAAACTACAACAGAATATCAAATCCTTTCATTTCAATGCATTATACCATATGTACGATAAACATTTCTTTCAAACTTTAATCTGACCTATACCCAGATTAGTGGTCAATAAAAAGTTTTAAATGTTGACAAATTATTCATAGTTATCAAGCGTTTCACAGATCAAGAAAATCCAAACATATCATATCCCTTTTGGAATCCGATTTGATAAGTAGAAAAATCCGTTCTTTACATATGTTAGGCATCAATTGGAAAATTTATGGAACCTATAAACTTATCTGCTCGTTTCTTTTGAGTTTGTCATTTTATTCTATTATTACTTGAGTTGTTAATCTTCATTTATTCACTTCATCATGATTATTAAGTTTTTTCTTTTCTGGGAGGTTATCACTAAATTCACATAAACATACAAACGTTAGACAGCATTGATCCATATTCCGTGACTATTTACAGATTTATAAGTTGAAAATAATTTGAATTTTAACTGCTTGTTTGCTTTGTGATTCGACTACAAAACAATATATCCAACACAATATGACTAATTTTAACACGTAAATGACTCAGTATATACACAAAAACATCTGTAGGAATTTAGAATGAAACTGTCATTGAACGTCCAAAATGGTGACTTCAGGAATGTAAAATTAATTTAAAATATGTAGTTTCGAATGACAGTAAGACTGCTACCTAGAACGAATTGAGTGACAAGCCAATGTAATAAAGTATGATATTTCTTCCAAAAACAGGTTCGCCGCCTACATGATGTAATGATTATCACGATTCGATTGGATCCTGAATGATTTGTGGTCGGTGATGGGCAGAATGGAACTTTTAGTATTGGGGAATAACACGGACCATGGGCATCGAACTCCAATCTTCTTTGAACGTGAGACTGTCCATGCTCCAACACAAGGGCTCTAAGTTCCACTCATAGAGCTCCGGGCTCCACTCACTGGGCTCCGAGCTCCACATAACCGGGCTCTGGGATCTCAAAGGATCTGTGGGGTCCGTATTATAACCTCATTAGTAATCATAATTGTTGCGCATTCAATAACTTTTATTGCAAGTAAATGACATTTTGTTTAATTTTCCAAAATAATGTACCAATTAATAGTGTGGGGTTCAAAAACATTCTAAATGGTCATTTCTAATCCATTGATCATTGAGAAAAACTATAATCAGGTAATCAAATATTTAATACAGGGTCTAATCGGCGATTTTCCTACGGATGGGAGAAGGGTTGAAAATATTGGGTTCTCTTTATGTAGTAAAATTTCCCCTGCATGTGCAAGGGCGAGCAACAACACAAATCGTCCTGGAACACACGAGTCGGTTCGGTTCTAAGATGTTGGAAGGTGACTATATGTATCTACTAGAAGTATTAAGTCCTTAGTTCTTATTTTCCAACTGCAGTAAGATGGCATCTTATTTTTCCTTTCTTTCTATAGCCAAGTCAATCTCCGGAATGCTTGCTTCAAGTCGACGAATGATCGGTTTCCGGGTGGAGACGTTTCGCTGCTGCAGCCGGCTGTCGATAGGAGTAAACATCATATTCCAAGTCAAGTAATATTGGGACTTTGCATTGGTCCATGCGTCAAACTGTGAATATCGATGAAGTTCTTATGTCCAAGTTCCAGTTTGTCACTGGAAATCCACATACCCAATACTGCGGGAAAATGTGGAGCTGATCCAATGATGTGTGCACATAAGTGATAAAACGTGTTAATCAACACACAACTTGCAATTGGAATATATAAAAAAAAAATCGAAGAAGAAAAAAATATGTTTTTAATCCGTTCGTTTCAATATTTTTACATTTTTCTAATTTTGCAAATTTCGGTTCGCTTGTATCTCATTACCTGTTTGCGGCTCATCCAGGAAGGTTATTACTGTTTGACTGCTGCAGAGAACATATACCATAAGCTGAAAAAGCAGTTAATGAACGGTAATTGTAGAAACATGTTATGTTATAAAACCTATGGAAGTTCCCATATCCGTGAAAAATATACAGAATGGATGCTACATAAGTAAGCATATACTAGTGAAGGGGCACATCGATGAACATTTGAGACAGAGATTAATCAATCAGTCACACCACCTTCTCTAAGGATTTGTCTCGGTAATGGTAAAATCACCAGTGACAACTACAAAAATTATATAAAGTGGCAAAGCGTTGTTATAAACACTGTCATCCGTTGTTCGACAAAACGCCGGTGTCCTAAGCTTTGTTCGACAAAACGCCGGTGTCCTAAGCTTTGTTCGACAAAACGCCGGTGTCCTAAGCTAAATTAGAGATACAACATATAGACAATCAAAAAAAAACTAGCATGTATATTACATTAAGAGGGTTTGTTTAATGATTAAAAAATCATCAGTAATTTTTATCTCGATGATTCCTTCTTTCTTTTAGCCAATAATGAATTCTTTGTTCACCAATGACCCTTATCAATTATAGGCGTTTTTCCTATTTGCTGGTGGAGCAGAGGTCCCCAAGGGTATTCTCCAGCCAAATTGCTAGACTTGTCCGACATGAAAACTTTACCTTGGGTGTTATAGAAATTTACTGTTTCTATCAAAATTCTAACCACTTAAAATACTGAGGCTTCATTCCGTGTATGGCACTCGGTAGATGTCATTGGTACTGGATTTGGCTTCCTATTACGATATTTTTTGGAAATGAGTACTTCTATCTGGACTACTTTTGAATAATGGTTTTCCTAAATTACTTGATTTTAATGCTGCTGATGAGAGGTTATTCCTTAAAACACGTGTACAGCATAACGAAATTTTCTGTTTTATTGCAACTTCGGTATTTTTTTTTGTTTTCTCTTTTTCTGTGTTTCTAAGTCTGATTTATACAAGTACATATCTATACATATAGTTGCAAACTACTCTTCTTTTCTGAGATTGCTTGTGCATCTGAGAGAAAATGGAATTCACTATGGAAATGTTGGCGAAAATTAATGATTTTCGATGTCTTATAATAGTTAAATTTGATCAAATATGCGACTTTTTGGGAACCATGCAGAATATCAAATCTTTTCAACAAATTCATGTTCCATTAAGGGGATAATTTGTATAGAAATAATACAGAAAAATCATTTTTTGCCATTTATTCAAAATTAGGTCGGTAACCTCAATTTTTTTATGCAAATCGAAGGAAAGTATATTAGCTAGTAAACTGCCAAATTTTAAAAAAATCTATCTGGTGTAAATAAAATAAATTAAAATTTTGTTAAAATTCACCAATTTTCCTATCATTTCAACAAAAATTAGCCGATTTTTAGATGACAGATTTCACGCTAATATGACCGGTGTCCTCCAATTTTTATTTCCTTTTTTGTATGTCCTAATTAAAAAGCTTTAATCATGAAAATATCAGAAAATTCTATTTGACAATTTTTAGACCCCCGTAACACCTTAAGGTGAGACGTTACTAGATGGCTATGTCTTACTTTCTCGTAAAAATTTGCACACAAGAAGATCTTAATGACTTAAAGCGGAATATCAACTTTTTACTAAGGGTCATGGATCACTTAAGAAAGATATTTGACATTGAAAACGCGATCTTTGGGGTAAACTTTTACAAAGACATAACGTAAAAATAGCAATTTCACTCCTGAAAATGTTACGTTTTTCAATATATTTGAAAATGCAGCGATTACATACTGTCCAAAAACTAACACGAAGAAGAAGACGAAATTACGAATCCATTGATGTATAGAAAACCATATGTCATGGAGCGTCTTTTTTCTCTATGTAAGCGCAAACTTTTGCAAGAGGTGTAAAAAATGCCAAAGGTCAGGTTGTATGTCGACGTTGCAATGCATAATGTAACGTTTAGGCATATATTTCATATCCGATCATTTTGTTTTGGAGGCAAATGACGATAATATTCCACGTAAAATCCCGGAATAGACGGTTATTACTTTTGACAAGATAATTTTACTGAAAATGACAGTAAAAGAATTTTTTTAATAATTCCCCTTTCCAGACAAAGGGAAAACACTGAATAGCGCAATTATCCTTAATTTGTTGGAATTCCCGATAAAATTACTAAATGTCTTTAATGAATTAATTTATTTGTTTATCGATCTTTTGTTTTTCTTGATAGATAATCATCTATCGATTTTATTTTATTTCATTTATTTATTTGTGTTTTTGTTAAATACATATATATGTTTGGATACGTTTCTTATCTATACAAGCAAGTCGCAATACATAAAAAGTGGAGTCAAAATATCGGTCCTTTGTATTTGACGACATGAATTGCTTTCTTAACAGTAACTGTTGAAAAATAATTTCATTGGCGTATCCGGAGGGAGGATTCCAAGAATCTGACCCCCTATACCTTTTCCTTTAAACTTTTTATATTTCGCACAGAATTTAGACATAAATGTCAAAAAACAGGATTGCAACCTTCGTTTTTTGATGACTGGATCCGCTGGTGAATAATTCGTTATTTTTTTTTCTGTGATGGAAGATGTGTTGTTTTACACCAAGTGACCAATATTTCTGCTTTATAATGCAAAGAATAAAAGTATGGGTTTGATATTTATGGAGTTCTGCTTTGTACTATACCATACAATTACGGGTAACAGACCTTATTTGTGCTAATACATTACGGAAGCGTATTGATGCCACATGAAGAAAAAAAATATCTCGTAATTATGAGAAAATATCTCCTAATTATGAGATATTATTTCATAATTATGAGATATTATTTCTTTATAATGAGATAAAAAGTTATAATCTTGAGATAATTATCTCATAATTACGAGATATTTTTTTTCTTTATGTGGCATCTATACGCTTTCGTAGTTCATGCAAAGACAGACACGACGCCCAAGTCAGTCCCATATTATTGATGTCCTGATATAATGGCGGATGCCATTCTTCGCAAAAAGCACTAAACACAAATTTGATATGCAGGCACGATCTGTACTTTACCCACGATCTCACTTGTGCTTACTACTGCAAACTCGCACTTTCAAGAAAGCACTGCTGCAATAGAAGATTGTCGTCAATCGAAATTCGCTATTCTTTGGAAATAGAAATGACCGTATTAGTGGATAAGATTCCTTTCTACATACAAAGTTCACAATAAAACTGCATCCCAGTTGTTTTCGTTTTTTCATCTATATGTCAGTAAGATATTAATAGACTCATGATGTATTCGAATTCATGAAAAGAAAACAAAAATATTACAGTTAGATTCATGTATAAAAATACAACGACTAACAATTATACGAATTCATTTACAGACAAGACGTTTTAAAGGAACGGACCGTTTAATTTTCAAAATGGGGCTGGAATTGAAAGAAAAAATATTGCAATGTTCCGTCTGCAGGAAAAAAATCTGGCCTTCAGTTTTTCGTTGAAAAATTCAATAATGCACGTTGAAAAATTCAATAATGCACAATGTCCATAAGAAAAAATAAGCTTTGCTCAATAAGAGTGTTTATCGGAAAAAAATGGTAATAAAAATCTGCCTCGTGTGAAAATCAAAGCTCCAAGCTCATCCCAAAATCTAACAGCCCATGCCTTGGTAAACGCTTTCAAAATATAGAATTTCCGAACTTTACCGGGACCGCGACCTTTTTAGAAAGCATGTCGAGGATTGGTGGATATTCCGATTGAAAAAAAAATCGGGATGAGTTCCGTTTCAATATTGCAATGTTCCGTCTGCAGCAAAGTTTTTCTTTATTGTTATTATTAAAACACATCAAAACAAAACCGTAAAAAATACTGTAATTTTAAAAAATTGTGAAAGAAAACTGTAAAGGAACGAAATTGGACCAGAAATGATTCCTAGTTAATTTCTGAAATAGTAATCGTTTTTGCATAATACAAATAGAAGTTTCAGATGGGAACTTACCTTTTCCCATAGCTGTACATATTACTTTTATTTTAACAATAACCAACATAAAAAGCTATTGCAAACGCTAATTTTAGATTTTGACATAATTTTCTATTATCTCAGGATTAGCAATTATTTCCTTTCCGTTGAATGAAATGCTGATCTTGCCATGTCACCTTTTTTTACGTCTACAGTGTTCGAAAACAATCGGAGGGAGGTAACTCTTACCGTGACGTTCATTTAGTAACGTCTCACCTTAACGTCAATCATAAGGAATTAGAAGCCATGTGCCGTTCAGTTATCTGAATAGTCATGGGAATCCATGCATCAACTAACAAACATGGCATCGAGTTAAAAAAAATTACCCAGTATCAAATTCAACTTTTGGTATTTAAATAAAGAACAAAAATACAAGTTTTGTTATAATAATAACAATAACGATAATGTACCTTCGGAAGAGGTGAATATTCCAAAACTTGGCCCTAGGTGACAATGTATGATATTCATCCATTCTTAGATCTTAGAACCATTATTGTTTTATCAATCCAAACACGCCTTAAACCATCGTTTTACATCGTTTCTGCAAAAAAAACTTAAAATAGATAAAAATAAAAAAAAATAAAACGTTTCCGGAAAAATAAATTACCTTTTCAGGAAAATATCTATTACACTCTCAGAAAAAAAACCCACCTTACTGCAAAAGAAATATTTTGACATTTATATATCCATAATTCAAAGTTTCATTTAAACCATTTAACAATAAAAAAATACATGATCCAATGGCTGCATTTGATTTGCGCACTTTTTATACCCCGCCACACGTAGTGGCGTGGTATTAAGTGATACCCTCAGTCGTGTGTCCGTCCCCCGAAGGTTTCCGACTGATAACTTTTGAACGGAATAACATACAGTCTTCAAACTTGGTATGTGTCTTGTTCACCACAAAACTCAGGTCGAGTTCGAATATGGGTTCAGAGGTCCAAGGGGTTCTGGAGTTATGCCCCTTGATACTTCGAAATTTTGTGAAACGTGGCGGGGTATCATGTAATCCACCATTACTATTTTTGAGATTAGGTGCCATTTCAATGGGCATTTTTTTAAATTTGAGCACAAATTTAATCTTTCTTTGCGCATAATCATTTTAATTGCATCTTTTAAACATATATCCAAAAGTTAAAATAAAGAAAATGTCTATAAAATTTCATCTCCAGTGATAAGTTTAGAAAGACTCAGTAACCCTAACAGAGTGCATATAGTACATAGTATCGCAAAATTGCTTTGGTTAAGCTTATTTTGGAGATCGGTAGGGTTGATATCTTTTTTTTTCTTAAATGTTAACTGCACAAACACCAAATAACCAATGATGTACTGTTCTCAGTATTCTATAAATTCAACCAGAGGCATTATTTCCATCGACCTTATATGGGCAGATACTCCTTCGCGTTAAATTATTCTGAACAAGGCTAGAATCACGTAGAACAAGCAATAGACCAGATACCTTTCACAGGCATTTCAATGAACAGTTCTACACAGCACATACTCCATTTTTGTTTTTATATGTAATATTGTGTTAAAGCTCCTTTAGTGTAACTTTTAGACATTTACATGGAGGATTTATTTTTCTAGTTAACTTTTATCTTATAAATAAAACATCGAACTACATGTTTATATATCGTACTCAAAGCTCTATTTCCACTTTCCAATGGTAAGCAGGAGTCAACGGACTAGTGTCCAGCTGAAGGAAAATGTATAGTTCAGATAAAAACAAAACAAAGAAATGTGCACAATTGAAAAGACAAAATGTGCGCAAATGAAACAGAAAAAAAATGCGCAAATGAAATAAAAAATGTGTGTAAATAAAACAGAAAAAATGCGCACTAATGAAATAAAAAATGTGCGCAAATGAGATAATTTTTTAAGGTTTATTCCTTTTTAAATCTGCAAATTTGATCATCTACATTACTTTTTGTGCTAACGTATCAGGTACAATATTTAAGTAACACGTACGATTATAGCGCACAAATGTTTATTGTATTGATACTTTTCGCAGAACATTTAAAAGGTCTCCGGTCGCAAATTTCGCGGTTTCTTTCCAAATCGTTACATATTTTATATTCGCGAACTGAAATAATCGCAATTTCTTATCTTTTAATAATATTTTTGCAGTATGCATTTTTTTTGCGATTGGAGCTTAGCAGCGAATTAAGCGAACATTAGAATCCCGTGGAATATAACCACTTATGGTTGATATATATGAATCTGTTAAACTATGAAAATTGTTAGCCATAGACCAAAAATGTTTCAAATTTATTTGTTTGCAGTAAACAGTGCCTGATTTAATACTGGTTAGCTGGTTTACTTGCAGTGAAAAAAAAATGTTATCTTGTTTCCTTAGAGTCCGTTCGATTTTGCAGTAAATTGGAACATTTCAAGATCTGCACCAGTAACTGAAGTATGGACCGCCATGCTTGTTTTTTTCAACATTTGAGGCCGAAATTTTACTTCTTTTCAATCATTTTTTGGGGCAAATTTTATTTAGATTGAAAAAGAAAAATGCACGGAGCTTTTATACACGTTGGATTTTGTAAATAGACCGTTTATATGCAAACGAAAAAGCTGTTTGCCACGCTGCACAATTGATGATATTTCACGAAGTTCTAGAGTAAACTGTTTTTACTTATTTAAACTGATCTAATTACCGATATGTAATTTAAGGATGACGTCACCAAAGAAAAGCTTTTCAAACCGAAATTCTAACCCACCCCGAATCTGACTTTATTTTCAAATGCGTTATATGCCCCGCGAAAGGATGCCTAGCATCGTTCTTTGCCGGTTTTTATCTAGTAAAGAAGAATTGCCTGTATTAGGCCATTTTCACAATACTATGCTGAACTGTTGCCGAAAATCGTGTAAGGTGGCCTCTGGTACGTGTGCATTCCTAGAACTAAATTTTATATATTCCACACGTCTATGTTTTCTGACGTATTAGCAGTCAAACATGGCTGTTAATAGCTTAATGTGTTAAATCTAAACCATTTTAAAGTGTTTGGGAAGATGGAACTACTCGAAAGACACAGAGAACAAAAACCAATTTTTTGTTGCCAATGTGTAAACATTTATTCTTTTAACTAGCAGTACGTTTGCTTTGGTTCTGGAGTTGCTATGTTACTAACTCAAAACAAAAACCTACAAAAATGGTGAAAATCTGTCAAAATAGTATTCAAGTGGCAAACTCTGTGACTGAATCTTTTAGCTAAACGTATGAAAGTGGATTTTGAATTGGTTTTGATATTAGTGTATGGACAAGTATTGATGCATTCACAAAATGGAAAAGTGCCCATACATTGTACCTCTTTGTCACCAGTTAATATTTTTTTTTCGCATAAATGATAGTCATGAACTTTGGTTTTTGTATTTAAATCATTTTGGTTATTTGTTCTCTATCAGCTTTGACTTGTTTTTCGGTTAAGGGACTTCCAAATTTTGATCTGCACTGATGAGACATAAGTTGTCGAAATGCCCATATGCAGAAAATGAATTAACAGTAACTTCGGTATTTTGCTATTTATTATCACTGGGTCGATGCTTCTGATGGTGGACTGTAAGCATTAGTTTTTCGGTTAATGGAATTCCAAATGTTTTGGTTTTGATCTGCACTGATGAGACATAAGTTGTCGAACTGCACATATGTAGAAAATAAATTAATAGTAACTTCGGTATTTTGTTATTCACCTACATAATTTTAATTTTGACTGTCATGAACTCGTATAAACAAAACACGAAATTCAAATAGAAACGGTTTTCCCAATATCATTGTTAACAGCTTTAGCTTATGCAGAAGTGTACCTTTGAAGTGGTTCTATATTCATGCAACATTTTATTATTAAAAAGAATTAATATTAATAATCAGAAAATTTTATTTCTTCTCTTATAATTATGTTTTAAGGGGGTTCGCTACTCAACTTGAAAATAAATAGGATTTCAAATAAACATGATTTTTTGTTAGAAAATAAAAAAAGAAGTGAAAAAATAATAGGTTGATAATCTCGTTTTTGAGATATAAGTGATTGAAAATTTCGCGGGAAACTGAACTCCTCTGATTTTCCATGGGATTAACATTACTGAGATTTGACCATGGATGAATGTGACAGAATAAATAGAATTCAACGAAATTTGTATAGAATGCTCAAAAAGGTATTTATAAATTTAAATTATGGAAAAAAATAAGGGGGTCAATGGACAAAAAAATCATAATGCTTTTAAATGGATAAAACCCGAGGATTACGAAAATCTGACAGAAATCCAAAAACATGAGGAGCGTTATTATCAGTGGTATTATTCCGCCATTTTTGTGTAAAACTTGTTCATTTAGGTTTTATTCATTAAAAAAATTAACAAAATAGTTATTTAAATGTAAGGAAAGTTCCAAAGTATCTAAAATTATTATTCCTAATCATTTTTACAACATTTCCATAACAAAAAGATGAACTAAAACACACAAGCTTTAAATCTGTTGCTGGATTTACAGAACACAGAAATTATGCAAGGGAGGTAATTTAATTAAATATTTTAACAAAGATATCACTAAAGAAATTACCATTTCGCAATTTATCCCTCTTATTTCATCGGTGACCCCTAATTTTTATTTGTTATATGTAAACTATGTAATGAACTCAAAACACAAGTATGAACAAAATCTATAATAGATTTTTAAAGCTATCCCCTCATATAGTCATTTTCCCTATCATTTCTTTGTTAAATCCTGAAATTTTCAATTTCATTTTTTGCGTTTAAATGCACGGTGACCCCCAAATTTTATTTTATATTTTGAAAAATAATACAATAATGTTTCTGCACAGAAAATTTCACAAAATTCTATAATAGGAAAATAATACCATGCAGACACCTTAAGTCTTTTATAGCTCTTAAAATATTTTTAATGAAGATCAGTGAGGGTAATAACAATATTACCGAACAGAATTGTCAAGAGCCGAAATCAAAGGACAAAATGACAAAGCGGATGCAAAACCATCGGAAAATTTGACAACCGCAATAGTCCAGGCTTGGTGCAGGCATTTCAAACTTGAGAAATAGTGGGATTAATAGGTTTCATGGTGCGCCAAACCTTCCATTCCATTGTGGTAGTGTCCGATTGTAACTCAAAAACAATTGCAATTGAAAGTCGTATACGATGAAAAGAAAATTTCATCCCAGTACTAAGTAAAAACGAATCTTGAATCACAGTTCGGACCGAAACTTCAAATTTCCAAATGCCAAATAAACAACTTATTAATATACAAATGTATATGAAATAGAAAGGAAATGGGGGTAAATGTCAAGGAGACAACATCTCATCTCCAGGTTAAAAAGACCCAAAACAAAGCATCTAGGTTTATCTTGAAAGTCAAGATGTTACATGAATGTAACATCTTGTACAAAAATGTACAAACGACAAAAAGACAAAAAGCAGATCCAAAACCACCAGAAAATTTGACAACAGCAATGGTCCAGGCTTGGTGCAGGCATTTCAAAATTAAGAAATGATTCTTGAATCACAGTTCGGACCGAAACTTCAAATGTTCAAATACTAAATAAACAACTAATTGATGCTTTCTCTATATGAAAAAGAAAGGAAATGGGGGTAAATGTCAAGGAGATAACATCTCATGTCCAGGTTAAAACGACCTAAAACAAAGCATCTAGCGTTTTGTTTTAACTCCAGATGTTACATGTACACTAGAAAGATGCATAAAGTTATATCCAGAATTTTATATTAAAATTTGGTGAAATAAACATTGGAACAAAAGACCTTTCCTGGAATATCCCTCAACTTTGACGGCAAATAAGATAAACAATATAATTTACAAGGCAGCCATTTTTTGCTCCGACATATCTTAGTTTGATCAATTTCTTTTCTTTTCTTCTGCTGTTATAAGTTTCAACTTATTGCAATGTTCACAAGCTTTATATGAGTTTTTGTTTGTTTGTTTTTTTAGTTGTAATTATTGTTTTTTTATTAAAATCTTTACAACATGTACAATTAGGAAATTTGACAAATAAGCCATCATAATTATGCATATATGTAAGTTTGAAAAAATTCGATTATTCTAAAATTAAAGCTTTTGAATTTTATTTTTTGAGGCGTGAACGACTGAATATAAAATGAGTCTCATCTTCAACTGTGTTACAGTAGATCAAAACCAGTACGTGTATAACTGAATTATATCATTTGTAATTGACACATATGGCTTGTTGACAAAGATTAGTTATAAAAGTTTATCTAATTCTCGATTACCGTCAATTAATCACGTAATAATAACGGTGCCTTTCTGTTTCCAATTTTTGCAGGTGTTTTTCTGTTACGATTATGTGTAATAATTTAACGTTGTCACTTTTATGATTCAAAATTTAACACATTTAAGATTTTCAATTGCAATAGACTTACTTACATTACTAGGTAACTATAATACTAAAATTTCAAAGGAATAGCTAATCAATCTGACAGCTGTCAATAGTTTTGCTTTTTCAGAACAATAAAATTTCACTTAAATTCGATGTTTATTTTAACGCGTACAAGTGATTTGAAAAGTGGACACTATGCTATGAAAAGACGGTACTAGCTTTTGTCGCAGAAATACAAAATGATGAAAAGGTGAATGATATGCACTATATATATAACCAAAGAAATGGTGGCTAAGGAATAATTATTAAATGTTCAAAAATTTCACAATTTAGTTGAGATTGCAGACTCAGAATAGTAAAAAAGAGAATAAAAAGCAAATTTATGTGTCAGTTTCTAATTTTTTGGTTAAAGTTTCATAAAAGAATGTGATGAGTCTACCGAGAAATAGTTTTTTTTGGACATTTTCAAGACTTACAGAACTTAAGGGGAAAATATCATTGCTTTGGAATAAATATGAAAAATGTATACGGAAAAAATTAAGAAAATTAATATGATAACGAAACCACTCAATATAATATACAAAATATTAATGCCAAAGTTACTATAAATTTATTTTTCTACATATGGCCATTTCGACAACTTATGTCTCTTCTATGCAGAATCGTCAACCAAAAAAAAGGATGACCAGAAAAGGACAGATGTATAAAAAATTAGAGAAAAAATAACAAATACGATATAAATGAAAAGCCAAAATCATCCTAGGACTACAAAAAAATATGTGAACATAACATAGGCATTCATAAAATGAAGAGAATGACTCACATGGCGTATAAAAGCAGGCGACGTAATAAATAAAAAAAAATAAATAAAAATTAGGAGAGAAAAAGGGCAACTATCTGTTCAGTTTCTTTCAACGCCGAGCATTCACTTTTAATCTCACACGGCTATAGCCAGGGTAAGCTTTTGCCATCACTTGTCGTCCGTCTGTAGTCAAAATCTGTCCGGTGTAAATTTCTTTTCAAAAATCTTTTCCTCTGAAACGACTAGGCTAAATGAAAACAAACGGTCTGAATCTTCAACAGGACATGACTTTCCGTCCGCCGTTCCAATAGCATTACCGTCGTTGCTCAAAAAACAACAGCAGTAGGATACCAAAGGAACAAAGAACAAGATTACATAAATCAAAGTCCAGAGACAAGGCAAAAGCAAGAACACCAGAAGACGGAAGACCAAAACACGCTACACAACCACAAAACACAAAAACTACAAATACAACAATAAAAGCTAAAGCGCTAACAGTAAAAGAGTGACATCAGGTGTTCCGGAAGTGTTAGCATGTCCTGCTCTGTATACATTACCCGTCACACTGTCAGTGGGTCAATCTGGGGTAAAGTCAGAATCGGTAATGTAAAATCCTTGAAGACGTGAATCTAGCTGAAAATGTAAAGTTTTCATTTGTGACACCGACATTTCATATCTATCTATCTATGGTGATGGCTATATAACTTCTGAAGGGATGAAAGTAACAACGGCTGAACATAGCCCTGCCTCAGCACTTTTTATGACAGTGCTTTTGCTCTTTCCATAAAGTCATTGCATGAACTACAAGCTCTGCAGTAACGCATTAATTGTGAAATATACACTCCATATTTGGTGGTCCCCTGGGGTAAATTGCAGGTTTTGGCAAATAACTAAAAAACCGTTGCAGATATCAAAATTGTGACATGAATAAAAATGTTCAGCATAACAAGATCTATCCCCCCTGCAATTGAAAAATAATCTGATGATGTTTGAGAAATAGTGCCATTCTCCCGCATTGATGTTTTGTTTTAAAACTATAACAGATAGAGGTTAATATATATTATTTGGAATAACTATCCCTTTACAAGGGGGGCAACCATTACCGGGGTAGCAATAGTTGCGTCTAGATATGAAGATACACTAATATACAAGCAATTAATTAAGAAATAGATTATTGCAAGCGCTCTCTATGCGAATTAGAACATGGGCAGACCTTACATTTGTCAATATTTTATACCGAGCGACAGACAAATATAAGGTCTGACCATGTTCTAATTCGCATAGAGCCCAATTGCAAGAATCTATTTCGATTCTAATATATTTAACAAGAGTTTTGAACATTCGAAGCGGCTCTTAGAGAGCAATATTGGATTTTGCACTAGAATTGAAATATGTCGAAAAACTGCATACAAACACACATAAATGGACATAGAGAATTCTATATCCGTTGTTTCATTAGTAAAAGTGGCTCATAAGCTTTTGAATTAATACAAATAATTTGTTACAAAACATATAAAATACGGATATTTTATTATCGAAGCGGGTATGATTGTGAGCTGGTTGTATTTCTGATTTATATGACTGCTTGTTTATGTTATTTTTAAAGCTAAAAAGGGAAAAGAAAAGGAATAAAACTCACATTTATAATTTTATTAAAGTTAAAAATTAAAATGTTTATATTTAAATCGTAGAGCATGATATGCAACAAAGATAAAAAGATTCCATAACAACAACAATTTCGTTTCCAGGTTACGGTTATGTCAATTTCAGTTCCGAGTCTTAAATTTAGTAACTGTTGTAAATTTTTACTATTGTCTTTATTTGATGTCGATTTTAGGGTGATTTTATTCAACGTTTGAATATATTTCCCTTAAAAGGCACCAAACTTCTCTTTGTAAAGTTAATTGCAAAAATTTTCAGCACATCAGGATCTACCCACATGCATATTTTAAGGAAAATATAAACACCTATATAGGAGATATTGCCCTTAATTTGTCAAATTTTTCGTGATTTTATATCTTTATGTTTTATTTAAAAAAAATCTTAGATATATATCAGGTTTAAGTTGCAAAACTGTTTAGCATGTCAAAGACTACATTGAATTGAACATGGTCATTTTGTCCGACCTCAATCAAGATGATCGCCAGTGGGGAACTAAATTTAACATTTTACCCTATTGGAAAACATTTTCCAAAATCTCATTCGCCAAAACTACTAGGTCAATGAAAACAACCTTGATCACAAAAGTCTTAAGTTGGTCCCTTTGAAAAAATGTGTCCGGTAAATCCGCATTACTTACAAGATGGTAGCCAACGGGAACAGTGTATAACATTGGACCCTAAGGGAAAGCAAATTGAATCCAAACTTGGTCCCAATATTAATTTGGTGGTCCGCTTTAAAAAAA
>MJUU01025452.1:93629-121124 GCA_002080025.1 Modiolus philippinarum
CCCTTTAAAAATGTGTCCGGCAACAAGTCCGCATCACATCTAAAACGGCCGTCAGCGGGGAACATACATGTATTTTAATAACGTGCCCTATGGCAAAGGATTCAAAGATTTTCTCCTCTGAAACAATTTGATCAAAAATTGGTCCAAATATTTCCTAGGTGGTCCGCTTTAAAAAAATATGTCCGTCACGTCTGCATCTTATCTTAGATGGCCAACAGTGGGGAACTTAGTTTAACATTGGACTTATGGGAAAACACATTCTAAGATCTTCTCTGAAACTAAATTGTACTAGGCCAATTGGAACCAAACTTCTTCATAATAATCCTAATTTGGACCCTTCAAAGGGTGACCAGTAAGTCTTTACCATGCACATCCAAAATGGTTGCCATAAAACAATTATCAACTTTGAAGCAAATAACGCCAGGATGTGGCGTTTCAACATTTAGCAAGTGAATTTTGCTTAAACCGGTGCAACTTAATGATAAGAGCGTTTGCTTTTTGTGGAAGGTCTCGTGGTGACTTCAAGATAAAGAAAAACAATAAAAGCGTTGTTCCATTTGCTTAATCTTACCATGTATTTATAGGGATTTTGTCCCATGTACATTTACTCCATATCCTTTTACTTGTCTATTAACATACTTGAAAACTTGAGAGATCAGAAATCAATATCTTGCTTTGTGCCAACAGCTTTGTAAAATTACACCCCAATTTTCGTTTCTGTGTTTCTGTGGTAACGGGTGTCTTTTCATATTTTTTTCTAGACCTTTTTAAGACTTTAATAGAATCTTAAGAATCATCGGAAGATCCATGATCATGTCATTGGTTAAGATAACCATCGTTTGGATAAACAGTTTGATATTTTTTGGGGGGAGGCAAAACAATGTAGAACAAACTTCGTTTTGTAAAATTTTTGACACAATTAAGGGAGCACTTTAGATAAAAGAAGTGACGGCCGTACAGGTTATAAGAAATTTGCAAGAAAAATAACGAAACCACGCAAAACATAAATAATAATAAAGAATAATGAAGAAAATATATAACCTGATAACGAAAGAATGCACCTGGATACGAAGCACAGTGCAACAAAATAAAAAATCAGCTATAATAAATAATGAGGACGTTGCACTCGTTTCTTTCTTTCTTTCTTTCTTTTTTGAAAGAAGTTACGGAACACAAGTAGAAATCTTTGATACAAATTTTCACATAGACTTAATTGAAAATAACAATCAGAATATAGACGATTTTCATATTTACGGGAAGACCGCCATTTTAGCATGTTTTTCAAAGGGACGTTACTCGCTAACATCCGACAACCTGGTTTTCGGTCTCATTAGGTATAGGAAGATAAGTAATCATTTACTTTCGAAACTGATATTATTTTCACTTTAGTAAGTACCCAAATAATTTGAAATAATTTTTCTAAAGACAATCAAGATATTACCCCTACCCTGATAATCGATGTCTTCATATTCGAACTTTACTGCTGCCCCTTGTTACTATGGAACCGTAAACCAGTGTGTCGGGTCAGTAGGTTACTTCCCTTTGTTGAAAACGTTATAAAACCAGAGTCAAAGTCGGGACGAGAAAAGGATATGAAAATGGTCTATTGGCAAACAGAAAGTAGAAAAATGAATGATCTGGAAAGAATCACTTCACTAAAGCTGCACGCCAAATATGCAGTCATTACTGCGTACAGTAGCAAAATACTTTATGGAAATATTCCGGACTTATCTACATTCAGTAGGACGGACAGACGGGCAACCAGATTTGAAAACAAACCATGCTTTAAGAAAACTGTCCGTAGAGTCACATTTATCTTTAAAATATCGCTCCAATGGGGTGGTTTGCACATTGTGATTTTCATTTTAATTTGTGCTTCAAAAGCAAAATACCAAAGTTGCTCAAATTTGGTTTTTGTATATGGCAATTTCGACTTGTGTCTCTTCATTGTTGATCAAATGAAAACAATTGGAGCCTCCTGTATATTTTCATATGGTACGAGACCACTATTACCTCCCTTGAGAAATCTGGTCTATTACCTCCCTTCAGCAATCAGCAATCGTGAATATAGTTCCTAGTAAAATTGGGATTTTGTCTCATATTTTTTTCTTTTCCTCCTTTTGTTTTGCTTTATTGGTAGGGGTTTAATGAAAGATGAGATATAGAAAAACTTATAAAAATTACAGTTGAAATAAAATTCTATACTGAAGCAGTTATTAGGCTAGGGTAAAAAATGTCAAGTTTTCAATGTTAGGAGGTCCTCCATCTTTCTGAATCTGTAAAAAAATTCCCAACGGTAGACTTTTCTAATTTTTGTATATTTTTGGGTCTAAGGTTAAACTGTAATTGTGCCAAATCTCTAGGGGTTTGAGTCAGTGCGATTTTTTTTAAACACCTCCTGACCGATGTGTTAAATGATAACTAACATCGGGAAAGATTGTCTCAGTTGGTGATTGGTCAATGTACATGTAAATGTTTCGTGTCAATTTCTAGAAAAAGTGTGACCGGATGTTGATGAAATTAGCATCTGAATCATTGTTTAGTAAAATTCTTTTTGCGATTGTATGACTAAAATTTGTTAATCTATAGGTCTGGTGACATATTTATTTAAAATACTACAAGTATTTCATTCAGCATTTCTTAAATGAATGGCGCAATAATACACAAAGCAACAATTTTAACAACACCGAAATGGTAACCCGAATAATCCAGTCGTTATATTCCACTCACTACGATCGCTACATCCTCGTAGAAGGAGAGAATCGGATACGGAGAGGGCTTGAATTATTCGAGTTACCGAAATGGAGGCATGTTGTGAGAATGGAGACTACGGAAGTTCTTGGTAAACCTCGATTTTTGAAAATATGAAACAAAACTATTACGGTTTGAGAAATATATAAACTTGAAACAATGTAAGAGATTACATTTCCAACATGAAATAGACGCAAACGCACTTGCGCAAACGTTACAGGATATACAAAGAAATTCGCCGAACGTGACATTTACAACTCAAGTCTAAGTTTCCGCAATTTAATCTTTTTATTAATTGACCTTAGACCTGTAATGTATAGTCACTGCTGCGGCTAACCATTTACGAATGTTTGCATTGACGAAAACTAAAAAATTTGCAGAAAAAAATTACACTGCACGGTTTCGACCTAAGGATTTTTTACACTTTATCAGCAATCTTTTACGGTTTACGAATTAATGCGATAACAAGCCGGATCGGATAACTCCGTTACTAAAAATAGATCAGCTTTACATGGCTAGTGGCTTCGACCGCTCACTCAGTCGATTTATACTATCAAGTATCGAATTGATACATGTATGTCGCGACATTTTTATTCTTTATGCCGCGGCAAAAGGAATAGTAATAATAATCAGAGGAAAATGCCAGTAAGGCGTTTCACATGTTATGAAAGACCTAAATAATAATGGCACCACATTATACACGTAGACAAAGTTTCATAGAATCGAATAGTGATTTTCCAGGAACCAAGTATTTTCCCAGCATAATTCCAAAACATTATTGCAAAATAAACAAATCCAATTTCAGCTTTTGTAGTTCGTTAAATATTGTGAAATTTTGTGCAAAACTATGACTTTGACCTTGACCTTTCATCTGATTTCTCTTAAATCAATGCTGGATTTTTACCTTATTGGTATTCAAACAAAATGCAAAAAGATCCATTTGTAATACATCTATGCTCTTTGTGAGTCATCGTCCGTTAAACAAAAATTTCTGACATTTTCAATACATTTTCAGTACAGTGACCTTAACCTTTAACCTTATTTCTCTATCATCATCTTACATGATCTTAATAATTATTAATAAAATAGTCTTCTTTCCCGATCCTCTAGACTTGTATAAGTTCCATTTTACTTGGATGTAAAATTGAAATATCTTTTAAATTAATTGAAATTTTTAAATCTTTTTTTTTGTTTATGTGATCTTGACTTTTGACCCTCAATAATCAATACGTCAATAAAAGTTTTCATATGCATGATATTTGCATAATTTTTAAATTACCGTCCGCAAACCAATTTCTTTTCTGAAATTATCAAATTTCCGATCCACGAACTTGACCTCTTAAATCGATAGGGGCCTTAGACTCAACGTTTGTCGAGGTAACATTTGAATCAAATGAAAACTCGCAAGTTTCGGTGACGCATGCTTGCCCACTGAAGTGAATTGCAGATGACTATTTACCCGATTCCAAATACTCCTCTCGTGTGTGTATAAGTATGAAGTTCAAAATTTAAGTTATCAGTATAGTCGAGTTCAAATTATAGTTGCCATTAGATTAATCATTATTATCGATAGAAATGGGGTTTGTATTGTCAGTATATTATGATTTAAGAGAAATACTTGAAAAAATTAAAATATTCAGTTATCACATTTTGTCTAGGCATTCAGACAGACCAATACCTTCTTGAGTTAGGAACTCGACTGATGGGCTTTTGTACCGATGAGTCTTTACTTGGCTCATGTCAAATTGTTTTGAAAATGTAACATGTATCGATTTTCAAGGACAGAGACTTCAGAGCCACAAGATGGTAAAATATATGAAGATATCATAATTGGAGGAAGTCAGCTCATAATACTGAAAGCCTGGATGCAAACCATTGTATATAAACTGTGGAGAAAAACGCCACGCATCAATAATCCATTATTCTGAATGACAAAAGACCATTTTGGGTCATGTAGAAAGTTAAACTGGCGGCTTTTACTCTAGTGGCAGTCAAAACTCGTTATACCAGTTTTCCCAGCCACCGTCATTATTGGCCTCTAATGAATTGGCTTGTTTTTAGTCTGACATAGCCCAAGTACTGGTCACAGGAGAGGCTTGTTTAGGGGTCCCAATATCCCGTATCCCAGTAAGTCTAGACGAAAATATCCCTTTGAAAATTGAACATATCCCATTAATTATTGGATATCCCGTTTTCCATAGTCAAAATAGCCAATATCCCAGCACTTTTTGTCTCAAATATCCCATATCCCATTAACAAAAGTGGCAAATATCCTGTATCCCAATATACCCTAAACAAGCCTCACTGGATGTAAAACTCTAACGTACTTAACAATTAGTTAATCAATCTTAAAACTGGCCATCGGTGGACCCAGCCATGAAAAATAAGGGGTTTCGATAATTGTGCCTCTCTGCACCATTGTTTTTTTGTTTTATGATAATAAAGATGATGATGATAATAGGGTTCCAGAAAAAAATAAGCGGGGAGGGTGGGGCAGGATACTTCTTGATGTTTTTGTCAATTTTACCTCAATTACTCACGAAGTTTACAAATTTTATAGAAAGAGGGTGTTTAGAATCCCTTGGACCCCTGTATCCTCCTTCACTTACAGAAATATGGACTAACAAAATACCGAAGTCACTGTGGAGTAAGTTTCTGCATATGGTCAATTCGAAAATTTATTTCTCTTCGGTGTAGATCAAATCAAAACATTTAGAAATCAGAAATATTATGTAAAAGCTGATCATGAACAAATTACCTAAAGGATCTAAATAAAAAAGCCCAAATTAGCTAAGGAAAAGCAGTTTTAAACAAAATTTTGTTTATTTTATTTCTGTTATGCAAGTTTCCATATGAGATCGATTGTCGGGCCAGCACCGAGGCAACTGGAAATTGGGGGTATTGCAAGAACCGTCCTGTACTGGTTATTAATTATTGTTGGATTTTTGAACAGTGTAGATATTACAAAGTCTATTTCGAAAATAAGTAAAAATAACTGGGTCGCAATAAATTTGAATTTAATTTAGAAAGCTACACAATTTGAATTTGGCGAATACTTCTGATATTGAAGCGATAAATTATCTATTACATATCTATTACATAGTCTCCAACCACTGGTACAGTAGTAATAAAAGTAATAAAAACTATGACAAAAAATTAAAATAATAAAAACATAATATTTATAAATGCAAAATAGATTACTGAATATTTTTTGGAATAATATATCGAAGATATACAAAAATCATATTAGATTATTATTTTTTAATATTTGTCCTTTCTCAAAATCAATTAATGAGAAGATTTTGTTACTTGTGGAATGAATGTTTAATTTTTTTATTGCAAATTAACATAACATATTTTTGATAATAAACCCGGGACTAATTAGTCCCAGAAAAAACATAACTGGAAGAAAAATGACATTAAAATTTTTTTTTTATATTGAAATGTGGTGACTCTTCGTTATTTTATTTGACAAGCCTATTATTAAATGTGTATTGCATACTGATTAAATTTTGGACATTTTACGGTCAATTGGCTCAAATGGTTATTTTTCCCCGTTTGAAGTGTACAGTTCTTTGAAATTGATTTTTATCTGCAAGTGATTACAATTGATTAATTAACAAAAGATTACCCGTCATCATTACTAAACAACGAAAAGAAAGCGATCGAGGGAATTAGCAAAAAATTAATGAATAATAATTAAACGGAATACATTGTAAAATTCATATTTAATCGCGGAATCTGTTTTTTTTTAGGGGGGAAATATAGCGCCAAGTGTTCTTTGAAGAAGTTGATACTTCAATAATTGTTCTAATTCTGAAAAAAATGGTTTACACGAATCTGATATATATAAATGGCTAGATACATATTCAAAAAAAATACTCGTTTTTTGTTTTCTTGTGAAGTTTTTAAAAATAATTTGATGAAATAACAAATTTTTATTTTTGCACAAATTACGCTTACCAAGAGTAATTTCTAACTGTCTTAAATGCTTCCGAATATCTGGTAATTATTCCTGTACTAAAGTTATCTATAAGTAGTAAGTAAACCGATTATAAAGTACCCATCGGAGAAAAAGATAAAAATTTAATAAGACTGTAAAATTTTTATTTGGACTCGATATTGTCAATGAAATGGGAAACGGTTATGAACAAGGAACCATCCTAAACATAATGAATTGGTCTATCAGCCAATCTCGTCCAATCTTGTATTAAATTGATATCTTGAAGAGATTGTGGATAACACTTTCAAGTAAGGAATATTTGAACAAGCTCCTTTTCCACGCCTCTTTTTATAAATTATACTGATAAATAAACCGAAATTTGATTGCCAGATAACTAGTTATGTTTGTAAATTTTCCTCATTTATTGGCCATACAAAGTTCTTGAAAACAACGATTCACTTTTTAAACTGTTCTTGTTTGGATAACTTTTAAAAATATACATTTTTGGAAAAGAAGTATTTTACTTTGTATATAAACAGTTAGCTGAAAATACTGACTAATTCTACGGTGTGCTAAAACATGTTTTCTAAGTTGTAAACACGAGAGGATTTAAACATGTCTTCACAATCGTTTAGTATAGATGCACTTTTGTCCAGAGAAAAATCATCAACTACAAGCAAAACAAGACCTCCAGCAGAAATAAAAGCTCAGAGACCAGAGTCCAGTGATTCCAGTAGATGTACCAGTCCGGAGTCTAGTTTATCCCCATCTAGTGGACATTCATCAGTGATCCCCCGACCCGGATTATTGAATACGCACCAATCTTTATTACAAACTAATGCCTTGCAGATGCAAGGATTAATGCACGGACACCAATTTTATGGACCAACAATTGGACATAATGGGATGCCAGTATTTTCTGGTAGTGCTTTCCACAGTCCTGCTGAGCATGCTTTGAAATTATCACAGGCTCAACATTTACACCCATACATCAACGAGTGGTTCGCTAGAGGTGGTATGCTGATGCCGAGAATGATTGACTACGCTGGTAAGTAGTTATAATTATTGAAGCCGAGAAAGGTGTAGTAGCAGGGAAAATGTGAAAAATTATAGGCAATCCTTTATAACTTAATCAAGTAACTTTTTAACAGCTACAAAACTTATTTTGAAGTTTTTAAAGTAAAAACTAAGAGTATTTTGTCTTGCAAAAGTCTGTTTCGAATTAATTTGGCTGTCGTTTGTGCAATAAATTATTTTAGTCCACCAGACTCGTATTTTTAAATTATTTTTGACAAAAATATAGATTTTACTTACACTTAATCGATATAAATTGTAGGTTGGAGCATCTGTTAAACTGCAATGTTACACATTTATTTAGTTTTTTCACATATGCATTGCGTTTTTTTTTAAATTTAAACAAGCATATAAATATATAAATTAATATCTGCAATAAGCGATAATATTAAAAATCTTATTAAGAATTTTATTTTACCCAGGCCGTTTTTACATTTTAAAAATATGATTCAATTATAGATAAACAAAAATGATATAAACACTGAAAAGCAACAATAAAATATAGATTAACAAAGAAAGCCAATTTAAAAATTACAGCAAGTTTATTGAAAAATTTACAGAGTAATAAAATGATAAAATCTGTAGAAATTTATATATTATTTTTATTAAAATTAATGCGTTCTTATTGTCTTGTATTGATTGATTTAGAATTTATTTCACTGCTATATTCATGGAAGAAATAGAAAAAAAATACAAATAAACTAAAATAAATAAATAAATAAATAATAAAGTAATTCATAAATTAAATTATTTAAAAAAAATTAAATAAATGAATAGAATTTAAAAAAAAAATCAGCATCCATTAAAAATAGACACAAAATGTACATGCCAAACTGGAAAAAAACTCATAAGCCAATGGAACAAAATATATACTAAAAATAATCATGTACATACAAAATGTACATGCCAAATTGAAATAAAAACTAAGCCAAAGGAACAAAAGTAAGGATATTTTTGAACAAATACGATGTAGGTACATGTACATGTTTTAGTTGAATATACTTTTTTTCTGTTTTATGGTACTAAGTGTTGTTTTGTGTTGCTTTGGAGGTTGACTCATAAATAGATGAGTTAATATTAATTAAAAAATAATATGATTTAGTTTTGATAAATTTGATTGAAAAAAATATCTGCACACTTTTTCGCATCATCATCCCAATGTAGTTAAATAAACAGACATTACTTAATATTCGAAAAAAAATCAAGAAAAGCCAGATATCAAAATATGTTTCAAAAACAGAATACAAATAACACCCAGATACGTTGGCTACAATGACACTAAATTCAAATAAAGATTGAAATACTACTAAAAACTACGCATTTTGATAATAAAAAGATATTTTGAAAATATCACTAGTGGGCCCGGGGTCAGTAACGCAGTAATGGATAAATACCAATACAAGAAAACACATTTCATTGAGTATACATTGATGCGTGCATTCAACATGCATGAAATTCATTCAATACATTTGCCAAGGGAAATCCTAGGTAAATTGCACAATGTACCCCTTTTTTACCAATACAAGAAAACACATTTCATTGCGTATGCATCGATGCGTGCATTCAGCATGTGAAATTCATTCAATACATTTGCCAAGGGAAGTCCTAGGTAAATTGCACAATGTACCCCTTTTTTATTGTACAAACGTGACTCTTTTTCAGACTGCATAATAGAGTATAGAAGATTTATTATTTTGTCTATAAATTGTTTCTAGAAGAATATATGTAATCCAAAATATTAGTTTGTTCTGTAATCTTCTACCCCAGAGGGTCTTATTTGGGAGCAAGTTTTTCCCAACGGTGATGGGAAGAGTTCCAATGGGTTCTAAAAAGGGGGCTCCAGGTATTGTTTGGTCTAAATTCCGCACGAAATAAAAAAAAGTTAAGGAAAAGAGGGGTTCCAGCCCCTTTGGATCACCAATAGTTCATCCGATGTGAACTGATTTGTGATAAGCATTTTCAAACTTTCTGCATTCTTTAATATCACAAAACGACCAAAAAGAAAACTTTTTTTCTCGAAATGTATGCATCTTGAACGCACCATTCGTTGTCATGAGATCGTTGAGAAACTGAAATCTTAAAACACAGCACTGTGTTTTTAAGATTTCAGTCAAAAATAAAAAAATTCTGACTAGAAGGAAACATGGTTAGACGTCCTTCATATAGATTGTCAATGCATTCAATTAAGTGTGGGTTATCCGATTTCTTTTTATATTTGAAAGTGTATTTAGCTGATTTTTTTTACTTTTGTTTACTATTATTTCTCGTCTATTAACCATACCTCCTGACAGCCATTTTATCGTCTGTTTACTCGCCTGGTTTGGAGCACCCATTCTTAACATTTGCAGTACATGTAGTTTATACTCTGTTTTAAAAAAAGAACATTTATTTATGTAGAAAGAAAATTTTACAATAACTTCAATATTTTGTTATTTATTTCAAGTTGAAAAGGTATCGGGTTATCTAATAGTATAATGAAATTTCAGTACAATAATATATGCCATTACTACATGGCAAAACTAGTAAATTGCTTCCGAATATTTACAAGCAAGTTAATGAAATTTTTCAGGTGCTAGTATAATATAACACGACATAAATTTATGAATATTTACAAATTGATGAAAATTTTGAAAATGATTTCAAATCAAGTAACTTCGTCCTTTGCTACGTTAACGCTGCCGAGTTTTTTTTGTATTATAAATAACGCAGCCGGCTTCAAAAGTTAAGTTTTGCAATTATGAATTTTAAAGTTTAAGAACTTATAGGTTGCAGATTTTATAAACAACCATCAGTAATTAAAACAAAATTAAGTATAACCATCCATGGTCACTGCATTTTA
Organism: Modiolus philippinarum; assembly: GCA_002080025.1. NCBI lineage: Eukaryota > Metazoa > Mollusca > Bivalvia > Mytilida > Modiolidae > Modiolus > Modiolus philippinarum. Next base: position 104,237 of record MJUU01025452.1, read on the forward strand.
TGAATTGTGTGCCAACACTCAACGAAACAATTGTTTTATATTTATTAACCTTTTCAAGACATTAGGGTAAAGTTGAAGAAAGATGTGTAACTATGCACGAGAAAGCATTGAAGTGCGATATTTTAGTGACAAGTAATGCGCAATAGTTATGCAATATACCTACTTGAATTTTCAGGTATTGCTCAAAATGCAATATGAGAACTTATTTTAATTTGGTTTGCAAGTTCATATAAGGAAGCTTATGCATTAAATATGTATGCTTTTGGAAAAGTGTATGAATATTACCGACATTTTTAAATTAATGTATATAATCATGCATATTTTTAATTCAAGTTTCAGACAAGATTATTCTTTGTAAAACTTAAAGCAAACTGTGGTCGAAACAAAGTCATTTACTTACCGTTTAAGTAAAATTTGCATTGGAGGATCCAGAAGAGGGATTCCGGGAGTTGGAACCCATTTCCTGGAAAAATTCTAAAATTTAGTGCAGAATTAGGGCCAAATTAAAAAAAATGTGGCAAAACGAAGCCTTAACTCCCCATTTTTTGGAACCTCATTTGAACCCTTTTTGAAGACTTGGATGTGAAAAATCGACATCCTTGCAATGGAGCCTACGTTTACTCAGAAAGATGAAATCGAATGCTGCACAACGAATACACACAATGAGTAAGAGTCTCCAAATCTTACTAAATTGTGGTTTATGTACGATATTGTATTTTAGCCCCTATGGATCTTCTAAACGATAATCCTTTTTAGTAGGATTAAAAAAAAAGGATATTCTATCAACATAATCTCCAGTGTTTACTGCAATGTATATGTAAAAGGTTCTTCCTGACAAAGCTTTCACGCACACCGTCAGCTTCTTTGAGGGCAAAACGTGTGCTAAAAGTTGACTTGTGCTATTTTTAAAATACTGTTCAGTTATGCAAATTATGGTCCAGTGGTTTGCAATTTCAATTTAGTTTCCCGTTAGAGTAGTTTCCCTATAAGAGCACTTTACACCCCGGGACTTTACAAAGCATTTTTGACCAGTATAATTACCAAGGTCAAGAATACTGACAGAGTTACTATACAACCATTCGTTGAAATAAAGCTATGACTGTTCGAATGATATTTTTATCAGCAAGATGAGCGGGTTGATTCAATAAATTTAAAAGTTGTTTGAAATCATCTCATATTATATAATTTATCTATTTATTTACATAAATGAAGAAGAAAAATAGACACGCATCTCCAGAGCTCAATATTATCGACAGATATATATTTACTTGATATTCTCCAAGTTGATGCTCTCGTATTTTATCCGATTACAACTATAAAATACAAGTTATAATATTTAAAATGAATAAATAAATAAATAAATAAATGAAGGCCATAAATGAAATATCGTTAGACTAGCTGTTTATAGTTTATTGGAAATTTTAATTTTTGTGGATATGAAAAAATGAAAAAAAAAAATGATAAAAAAAAATCTACGTAATATTCAAACAAAATCATTTCAGTTCTGATAACAAAACACTATAAGGCACTTCGTTAAAATTAATTTCTATTTTATTGACATTTTTGACATATTTTGACAATTTGAAGCATTCTACATAAGTGACCTATTACTCATTATTTTATCGCAGAATTCCTGCTGCTCAGGTGAACTAATCGTTTAAAAACAGAACACCTGCAAAAACTTTAATTTCAAGTAAATACATTTATCATTTAATAGAAATCCGTGTCCCACATGGCCATAACATTATTGTCAAGCTTACTGGGACATCGGGCTTTGACTAAACCACAATTCAGAGGCCTAATAATGCTTTAATATTTGTGTAAGGATTTGAAAATCGACAATAAATATGGCAGTATAGTCGTCAAGAATTAAGGATATTGATTTGTAACGGGTTTCCTGTCAAATATTATGACAAAAATACAAAAATGATTGATTCAAATCAATCATCACAGTGGGATATGGTGAAGGTATAACCGTACATACAGGCATATATGTAATTTGTAAATAATGATCAACACAATGCCCTGTAATTTGGTTATTACAAACAGGACCCATGGTAAAGTGATTACCCGGAAATTGTAGTAAACGCGATTGTATAGAGGAGTTCCCAATGAACCCGTGTATTTTGTAGGGTAAATATTACAGACAGTTGTCTATATATCATTTGAAAAAGTATCTCTCCCTTGTTCAAAGAAGTGTCGTAATGATATTTTAAAACCTATACTGTCCTTTTAATGAATTCTAGATACTTGTCCGAGTCACCCCCACTTTCTACCAACTCACCTCAATCGATAACTGAACAGGAAAATCGGGACGAGCTGGAGGGGGCGAGTTTGACAGTGGGGCGAGTTGACTTGCATTCAATCGTGTATCGTTAGATGGTTTGTCAGCATGACGATTATAAAGGCATACACGAGTGTCATACTAGCATAGAACCACTTACGAGTTAACCCGAACCTTAACTATCCAACAGCGGCAATGAAATGTACTGTCTATGAGGTTTAGCTCTATATATTCCAAAACTGGTTTCCGGAATTTAGGAAAAGTTCTTTCCCTCTCTTGCTATTGTTGCCGGTTCCTTGCTGGTTTCTAGTTTAAATAAATTGTTTATTAATGCTACTTTTACCCTTGCGAGTTGACAGCATACATATACAAAACATAAACAAAAATAAAACATATATACATTTAGAACAAAAAAATTATGCATCTATGTTGAGTCCACAGTGACTTGACAGCAAGGTGCATAAGACAATCAGATGACAAAATATTTTCCAAAAATCTCCTTGTAATTTTTTTCCATCAATTGTGGATGGAGTCATATTTTTTATTTTGATGAGAAAAATCTTTTCTTAATGATTTATTCTTTTGACAATGGAAAAAGAAATGCTCCTCATCTTCAATTAAATTTTTGCTACATTGTTTACAAAAGCGCTGTTCTCTGTTTATTTTATCATATCCACCTCTTTCTATTTTAAAAGAGCAACGAGAAACGTATTCACTCCTTTCCAATCATATAACAGTTTTGTTTAAATAAAGCTTCGGTTTTAGAACGGTATATTTTAATCGAGATGTCATTTGAATATTCACGGTGAAAATGTCTTAACAAATTTAGGAATCGTATAGGGCTAGAAATTGCAGGATGTAACAATATTCTTATTTAAATAAAAACCCTTAAAATTTTCCCACAGCATATCAGCCATTCCTGGTTTGAAATTAGACTGATACATGAATCATATGTAATCAAAATACAAAGTCAATGTAGACATTATATTAAACATCCACCTGCAAATTGCTCCATTTCCAGTTTTCTGGTTTGAATATAGCAACGTCAAAAAGGTTTTTTTTTTTGCTTTATTCTTTTTTAAGTAATAGTAATGTGCCCAGTTTAACATTGACATAGATGACTTCTCCGAAGATTCATGCATTTTTCATATTTGTCTACAATTGTTTTCTATTTAGTTTTTATCTCCTTGTGGCCGTTTTCTCGTTGCGTTTTTATAATTTTGTATTTGTCATGCCTGCAGTTACATTGTTAGTAAATGAGTTGCAATGCATTTATTCATTCCGAAAAAATTGGAACGCAGAAGGGCGATTTTCATAACATGTCTTTATATGAAGTAAAATTTTGAAAATTTAAAAAACGTGCTTGTTGATATTTGAGATATATAAAGGTATTAATTTACACAAAGACCAACCAACATTTCTCAACTTAAAGTACTCAAAAGAAAGTGGAAGGAGAGGAGAAAATCCCGGTAGATTTGTAGCAGGAACAACCAAAAAAGGTTTAGCTTTTTGGTTGCTTTAAACTTAATGTGGCCCTTTTCCGTCGCTTATTTGTTTTTTGAAATTTTATTTTCTGACAAATCTTTACCGTATTTTACTTTAATATGGTTAGAAGTGCAGATCTAAATTATCCGGGCATTTTCTACAATTGAAATGCTGAATGACATAGTTGTTTTTTTTCTCATTAATAAATGGCAATAGAAGTACCTATACAAGTATATAATGCGTCATTTGCTGTGTGTTTTGTAACACATTAGTAAAACGAACAAAGAAACTGCATTCATATCGGAATATAACATAATTTATTACTTTTAAGTTGACCAATTTTAATCAAACTATTCAATTTCAATAATCGCTCACATAATGAAATTAAATCTCGTTCAGTTGATTAATAAAGCTATTAGTAAACCTTTACATGTTCATTAAAATACAATATTAGTCCAGTTCGTGTTATCGTCAAGAACTTAAGTCCATATTGTACAAATACAACAATCTGATTGAAAAGTTCACAGGTTTCTCTTTGTAAAAGAGCTTTAGTGATGAAAAGCCCTCACACCTGTAATCATTGTCGAACAAATGTTTGAACTGCCTATCTTATCGGGACTCCTCTACTGTTCCGAAATATCATTAAGTTCCCCTTTAAACTAATCCTTAAAAGTTGATTACTTAACGCAATTTGAAAAGGAAATTTCTTACATATGTTAAAATAGACCCATTAATATTGTCCTAGCCTGGTGATTTATGCGGGATTTGAAGAACAACTTGCGTAGTAAATCTCCGAACAGGCAATGGAATTTGTTAATCTTTGTTAAGACTGCGAAAGGGATTAGAGAAGAAGAATAAAAATGGTCTTAAAAATTATAGAGACGACGATAAACACGTGGCCAAGGAAGAGTCAACAATTTCATAGCAATTTATACATGATATATTTGTGTACTTGTAATATTGAAAGCGAAATTAGGAGATCTTTTGGGGGAGGCATAACTGGCATTTTATATTAAAGTTTTTGAATTTGCACCACTTGATTTGTTTTATCTGTTGTCCTTGATTTATGCAACAGTAAGCGATTCATTGGGTATTTTGTAGCCACTAGCCCATGCAAGGGCATAAAGCTGCTTAATAAAATTGATTTATAAAATTAAATGGTATGCTCTGTAAATAGCAAAATACCAAAGATACTATAAAAGTAACTTTTTGTATTTGGCCATTTCGACAATTTTTGGCTCCTCAGTGCATATAATACCAAAACAATTGAAAGGCACATAAAAGCTGATATAAAAGGATTTAAATGGAAAGCCAAAATCAGCGAAGGACAGAGCTTCGCATAAGGCAGACACTCCTTAGTTTTAACCAATTTTTTCTTGATTCGGTTATTGCTAGTTTCAAGATAAAACCAGCGTTCAACCCAGCACCAAAGACTACTGGATTAGTCATATACTCCCGGACTAACAATTTATTCCATATGAAACCAGCTCCGCTGAAATGAAATATCCTGTAATTTGATTGGTTTACGTGATAGGGGATATGTGACCATACATGATTCCCGAATAACATAGACAGTTCTATCTATATTTATAATGGTTGTTTAATGGCGGATAATTCGAAATGCGACATAATCTTACATTACATACATATATATCTTTCACTTTCCTTAAAGATGATTCGTGGATATAAAATTCACACAAGATTTGTTTAAACAGCTGTATAAGGGCAGTAAATAATATAAATAGTTGTAAATAAAATGAGATATACCAGAACTGTTGTTTTTTCATTACCATATGTAACCCACCATAATCTATATTTCAATCAGAAATCGTATTTGACATTTATTAAACGTTGTTACATTTCAACACACCTCAAGCACGAAATTAAGCTGGTTTGTCAACATCAAACTGTAATTTAACATCATTGGACCACTTATAATCACAGTTATAAATTGTTAAGATTAACAAACCCTGAGATCAAAAGACGCGCGAAGTTTCTGCAAATGATGACAACGGCATTGCAACATAAGAATTTATTACCGAACATGAGAGCTTGAGTTACAAATGGGGATTGATTTATCAATCAAAAAGTAAGAATAGTTTCGATGTCTAGGGATAAATTGGTTGCAAAACATTTACGTAATAAAACAAGCAGTTGTGTTGCAATTTATTAAGGTACTTAAACACGGATGATTTTAATTACGTGTTTACGTTGATCTTCAGCGTAAACATGACCCTGATATAATTATGATGTCATGAAGAACTACGGATGCCATATACGGATGAAATTTTACACTTTCTATATACATTTTCTTCATTTTGGTTGTGAATGCTGACACGATGTACAATAAACAAATCTATGATTTGATAAACGAATAAAATAATTTATGTGAACTAAATAGTTATTAATCTATGTATGCAAAGGAAGGCAGTGGCTTTCATTTTCAGACAAGGAGAAAGTTTGTTTCGAAATTGAATGGGAAAATAAGTCTTCATTTTATTCGGAAAATATATTCTTTATTCAAATATTTATAACCCATTCGGGTTGCAGTACATCACATAAGAACATAACATAAAAGAATTAATGTTTACAATATAAAATAGTTATTTGTCTAATTTCTTCAGATCTAATGACTGTTGTAAAAAAGAAACGACTGTATTAATTTGTTCAGAGGTTGACGGATTAAGTTTTTAGCTGATTTAGGGAATTAAAATTTAGCTGAGTTTTCATATTATATTCTACAAGATTGATTAATTGCACAATTAAAGAAGAAATGTTCTTCATTGTCCAAGACTTTACATGTTTTACATAGTCTTTCCTCTCTGGTTATCTTATAGTATCTACCAGTTTCTATTAAAAACTCATGGTCACTAACTCTTATTATTGGTCATTGCATTTCTTTATTCGAAGTTTTGAAGGCACCACATCTGTGTCAACGTGGAGCAGATCATGCCACACCCGGCTGGAGCATCTGATGATATCTCCAGTTTATGTAGAAGTTCACAATGATAGTGCTTTAGTTTTGTGGCGTTTTAGTTTGTTTTTGTTTATATGTTTCGTCTTTGTCAAGTTGTCTCAATTGGTGCTAAATCTGAATTGCCGCGTTTTTTCTATTTTTGATTTTTACAATATCGCATTCTCTATGTAAATTAGTAACAAAATTCAAATTTAATTATATGCATGGCATCGGCATTTTCATTTTTACATAACTTCTGCAACATTTTATCTATAATTCAAACTTTATAGCAGCCACATATTTACTTTAACAAATTAATTACTTTTTCACTGTTATAGTTTCTGGATAAAGAATATTTACTAATCATTCTTAGCCTACAAAGTGACTGTATCCATCTTAGCTTTTTTAAAAAAGATGAACTTTTAAGGTAAAGGATATCCCTTAAACATAAAATAAATAATATAGGTTGCCGATATACACATGCAATGCAGTTTATCCAATGATTGACAAATATTAGCGTTGTGTTGGAGTCATAGCTAAAAACAAAGACTTCACTCTGTAGTTTTGTACTTAGCTATTTTTTTTATCGGGAGTATTTCACATTTAATATTGATATCAAAGTATTTAAATGATAAAACTCAAATCTAACAGATCAAAACATGCGCTATCTCTACCAAATTTAATAATAATCGGTTGATAAAGATCTACAGTAAGCTCAGAGTGTTTCGTATCACACATAATTCGATTGACAGGGTGTTATAATTACAAAAATTGATCTAACATTACGGTGTCTAGTATACCTACAACATTTCCAGAGTATACCTTATTTAAGATTATAGACTGTTTATATAATTCCAGTTTTTGCAAAGTCAGGAGTCTTGACTTGGAAGGATGATAATGCCGATACAATATGTAAAAAAACAACATCTGAACATTGATGGCCGTATAAAATGTCTTATAAATATAGCTTAAATGTTTATTCGGAAATTCAGTCTTATAGATATACCTTAAATATTTATTCAAAAATGCATCATTATACCCCTAAGGGTTGAAAGCACAATAAACTATACAAAATTATATGACTCTTTATGTATTTTTAATATTTTTGATATTGTTGATGCTGAACCAACGATATACCACGTATGAACATAAGGACAGAAATTTGTACCAAACACATACTCCATATTTTTGCAAATAGCTGAATTTAAATCTTGTTGATATCAACATGGAATTAAAATTGATTAATTTTTCAGCAGTATAACTTTAGCTTGCCGGCTTGTTTGTAATTTATCATGATTATTACATTGATAAATACTTCTTTAACAAGAAATCATTTTTGCATAACTATTCTTCCACCATCAATTATGAAAAAGCAAACTTCTTTTTTCAGAAATCTCTATAGAATTGTAGCCATACTGATAGGTTTGTTTGAGAATGTAAAGGCATTTTACAATAAAATTCACAAGGGACTAACTATTAATTCATCAGATACGAAGCGTTATAGAAAACTATGAAATTTGGTAGTAAAATTTCATTATACTTCGTTGTCTGTGTGTATGCGGCAGCTGGCTTCATTTATTTCCCCACCAAATGTCAACAGATTCGACAATCATGATGAAATTAAACTGGTATCTAACGGGCGAAAAGAGCGCAATTTGCTAATTTAATTTTCAATTCGCCAACTATTAGACGTAGAAGACAGGCGATTTGCCTTTACATTACTGCCAATTTGTATTTGCTCAATTCGTAAGAAACAGACGAACTTAGATTAATAGTATTACCATCAAAATAGAGTACGTTTCTGCAAGTTTAGATGAGACCCCGATTTAACAAATTACAACCGTCAAAAGAATTGCGGTCGATACACAATAGAGAAATGAGAAAGTATTTGAAGATTACTTCTTAAACTAGCGAAGATAGAACTAATTAACTAATGAATTTATCCTCTCGTGTATAAGGATCACTTTTCGTGACAAATTAAACTCTGGATTAAATGGTCTATCGGCAAACAAGCACATTACCGTCAACTGGTTCTGACAATTACCATAAAATGAGCAATTTCTTAGATTAAACACTCGCAAATTAAATCGAACATAGCTATTCATTGGCGAATGGTTATGGCTGTTAATAGATGTAGTTAATTTGTTAAATAACACATAACGGAGATAAAAGTTATATCGAATTGGAAACGATCTAAATTAAGTTTTCAGACCTCATAATACCGTGGTTGTCGTATTCAAATTTTATCCTTTTACATTTCTAGTTTGCACTTAACACTCTTTCTTTTCTTTTTTAACGAATTTCCTTCAATAAAAAAATTGTAACGTACATACAACATATATATTGGAGACTTTATTTTTCTAAAGTGAATTGTTCTATAATTTACTATATTTGGTGATTTTTTTAACTGACATTTTAAAAATATTCAGTTTGAAAATTATTTAAAATAATAAACATTTAATATTTAAATACAATATCATTTCGTATCACACCAGTGCTTTTCAAGTGATGGTACTTAAACGGAGACATTTTATTGGTTAAAATGTCCCACGTGACAACTAACCTGTTGTAAAATCAAATTCTGTCATAAAAGTTTTAAAATGAAATTCAAGTGTGAACACTTATAAGTGTGTAGTGAAGTGTTTTATGTCCTATATTTGTGATAAGAATATTACATTTTTTTGTTTGGCACCCAGTGCAGTTTTTTTATCGCTTTGCAGATATTGAAAGATCCCCAGAGAAGAAAAAAATATGTAAAAATTGTTACAAAGTAGAAGATGAAACACATTTTATATTAAAATTTGATATCAATAGAACTCCAAGAATATAATATTTCAGCATTTTTAATAATCTTGTCATTGATTTTTTTTAAATGAAATGAAATTGAAAAGTAGTATACATATCTTCAAACAATCCACCTTAGAGCTGGTGAAGTTTGAATTCAGTAGGTTCCTTTTAAAAGTCATCAGAACTAAGGACAGGGGATCATAATATCGCTTGCTCTTTGTTTATTCGGTAAATTTAAAAGTTTCCATTGCTTTTGTACACCTTTTTTTGTATTGTCACATGAACTTATATGGCAAATAGAGTTCTACTATACAATAAGGCATGCACATGTATAAAAAAAGGACCGTAAAATTGGGTAGCCAGCATTGGTTTTTATTTTAAATTCAATTCTGTCTGGTGTCTATTTTATCTTCTTTTGCGAGCCAATTTTCACTTTTTTCTTTTGTAACATTAAACAAAACCATGGAAGAAATGTTTTTTTTTTTTATATATCTTGAATTTGATCATTTACTTGATCATTCCCTCTTGCATAGCTCTGTCTTTAGCTAATTTTGGCTTTTCTATTTAGATCCTATTGGTTACTTGTTCTCTATCAGTTTTTACACGTATTTCGGTTTATGTACTTCCAAATGTTTTGATTTTATCCGCACTGAAGAGACATAAGTTGTCGAAATGCGCATATGCAGAAACAAAATTCACTGCAACTTCTGTATTTTGTTATTTGCTGAAAAGACTGAATAATATAAATAAACTTTGGGAGGTAGTGATTATTACAGTTCAAAGAATAGTGAAATTTGAGTGTGTACAGAAAGTCTTAATTTAAAACAAGCAGCAAACTCTAATAAAAAGAAATATAAAACACAAAGTTAAGCCACATGTACATCAGGTACTTTGAAAATGTTAAATATGTACTGCTCTGGTCTCACTGAGAGAGACAATTTGGATTTCTTAGTTATTTCATCTCCGAGGAAACATTTTTGCAGGGAAGATTTAAGATTAAACATATAGGTCTCCGTGTAGTTTTAGGCTATTAACAAAGGCTGATAATAGTTACATCGGAGTTCCAATTTATACATTTTTACAGAACATTTATCATTTTATTTTCAGCACAACAACAGTCAAATTTGTTGGGGAAGACACGGCGACCCCGTACTGCATTTACCAGCCAACAACTTCTGGAGCTTGAAAGACAATTCAAAATGAACAAATACCTGTCAAGACCAAAACGCTTTGAAGTGGCTACCACGTTGATGTTGACAGAAACACAGGTAAACTTTATAGCACCTACACAGTAGCCCGAATGAATTTTGACGTTTTCGGAGGCGTCTCTAAGTTACTGCATAGGTTTAAAAGATTAGCAATTTAGATTTCTCGTTTTAGTATTTTGTTGATGTAAAGCAAGGTGGAAATGAATTAAAAAAGTCGAGACAACAAATACAACACATTAAAGTTGCTGTGATGGCACTGTGTTATAGCTAGCTTGCTCATTTCTGTACAGTTGTTCTTCAAATTCTATTTAAAATGCACACTTAATGGCCAGTAATATGTTTTTAAAACTAATGAATGGTATTTGTTTTTACACACAAGCTATATGATAGTTGGTTTCCTAAACTGTTAATTTGTCATCTATTGTAGGTAAAAATTTGGTTCCAGAACAGACGAATGAAGTGGAAAAGAAGTAAGAAATCACCACAAGAAAGTCAGGGACGACAAAGCGACGATAAAAGAACTGAAAGTGACATTAATTATGACCGATTGCAATCAAACGTTTCTGAGAAAATTGACCTTTTTCAAATGGACGATGAATCTGATATAGATATTGATGACGTAGACAGCGATTCTAATGACGAAAACGGCATGAGCAGCATGGCTAACACTCGGTCAGATCTAATGTGTATGAACCAATCCGAATTTCCTACTAATCAGTATAATTTGATACAAGGACAAGTGTCTTCATCGTGACAAAAGTTTTCATTGGCATTTTATTAATTGAATGTTTTTACTTTGTTCAGTGCTAAACCATTAACATTTATACTAGTGAAGTGCGGATTGGATTAAGTGTCACCATGTAAACTGGACTGATTGAGAGTTATACAACCCATAGCATCACTGCCTAAACATGTTTATTTTAAACAATGAAAAAGTGCTTACATTCATTCTTATTCGACACAGAATCGTTGATCTATACGACCCACATGTGCCATGAAAAACTTGTAATAGAGAACTATATACTCCTGAATGTTTACAAAATATGAAGACTTTAGCAGTGATTACTGGAGTAAAACGGGTGTGAAAAAACACATAACACTTAAATTAACAGTCATTTATATATATATGAAAAATTGTCTAAATGTAGACGTATTGAATTTTCTGTGGACAGAGGTTTCAGAGATATTTATGTTGACGTGTGTTCTAATTTCCATATAAAATGTTAGTTTTTATTGTATTTTTTCTTCTGCATTCTATTGACAACATGTATTTGTCCAATAAGATTTCTACAGGAAAACAAAACAGATTGATAACATAATATGTTTTAGCGCATTTTAATAATGAAAGAGTAATTTGCAGAAAAAAACCCCAAAACAATGAAAATGCCAACAAACTTTGTCCGTTTATGACAGATTGAAAACAAACCACATCAAATTTAAAATAAGCTGGCTAAGTATCCACGAAGAGCAGTGAAACGTAGAGCGTTTATATATAATATTTCATTACTTACGTTCTTACATTTCGTTAATACGTGCACAATGTGGATCAATCCAGCTTGTTGTTAATTTGGTATATATAAATTTCTAGACTAAACAACTTATCAACTACAGAATCTGCCCACATAAGGATGAAAATAAAGAAACAACTATCACACCAGCTTTCGTCTATAGTTCTTTTAGAAATATATTGTATTGACATTTTTAATCTTTTCTAGCTATAGTACATCGAGAAACGAGTACCAAAAACAAAATGGCAGAATTATCAAATCTAGAACCAGAATACCCAAAAACACAGCACAACAAAGAAAACACAAATGAAGGCAACATGAAAAAGACAATACTACTTAACAAAAAGGACATGAACGCCACCAAACTAAAGCACTAGCAGTGTTTGCAATATAATAGAAACAAATCATGTATTGACTCACTAGTGATTTACTCGGACGTTAGCTCACATTTGACATAAAAGTGAACAACATCAAGTTCAACAACTGAATTTATTGCATTAATTAATAAAACTAAAAACAAATTTACCTTGTACAATTCTGATGTATGTTTGCCTCATCTGCAAGATAAAAAAAATGTGTTGAAAGTGTAGATGATTTGGCGACTACAAAGGAGGATCTTTGTAGGAACATATTTGATGGCAAATGACTAAGTTCGACTTGCTGTTTTTTTTGGTATATTTAACTAAAATGATATGCCATGCACATTTTTGATTTATGTACAACTGACCTGAAATTTGTAACTTCCAATCTCAAAAACTGTACGAAATTTGCTTCGGAATTAGATTTCAAATGTGACAGCTGTCCGATTTTTAGCCATTTTTCATGCTGGGATACTGAACATCATAGTAATAAAATAATGTATTCTGAACTCAAATTGTGAATTAATTAGAATGTCTAATTATACCCAGTTTAATATGCAGCATAGTCAAAACGTTTGTAAGTACAGTTACTTCGGTATCAAACTATGAAAATGTATCATACTTTTTTCATTTCTTTACATTTATTTTATACAGAATGTTCATAGTGGAAAGACCTTATTGTATTGATTATTATCATTTTTTTTCCCGCGGTCAATATAATAAAAGTGTTGCGACATATCGATTCGATACTTTGTACACTTAATCGGCTTAGTTGCCTGTCGAAGCCACTAACCCTGTGAAACCGATCTATTTTTTAGTAACGGAGTTATCTCCCTGAAGACCGAAAACCTTGTTATCATGTTTGCTCAAAAACCGTAACCGATATCAAAATTCTAATGTGGGGAAAATGTTGCATTCATCCTCTGGATGTTTCATTATGCAAAAAAAAAAAAAATATGGGTCGCGACCTCGGTTACGCGTTTTTGCCCCCTAAATATGCAAATTTAAAGTTATCCGATTTTGTTAAAATTTGGTGTCTAGGTAGCCTTCATGGTCCTGATTACAAATCTGTGGTCAATCGCAATATCTCGCAAACGATTAAAAATTTATGAAAACATCGTGAAGCAAAAATACTCCTCTCATAAAGATCTACATTTCTGGTTGGTCAAAAAAAAAAAAAAATTTTGTCTGCCATTTTCAAAATGGCCGCCATTCGAAATTTTGTTATCGCGATATCTCGGAAACGATAAAAAAATTATGAAAACTTTCTGTTGCAAAAATGCCCCTCTCATAAAGATCTACATTTCTGGTTGGTCAAAAAAAAAATTTTCGTCCGCCATTCGAAATTTTGTTATCGCGATATCTCGGAAACGATAACAAATTTATGAAAACATTGTGTAGCAAAAATACTCCTCTTATAAAGATCTACCTTCCTGATTGGTCAGAAAAAAATTTTCATCCGCCATTCGAAATTTTGTCATCGGGATATCTCGGAAGCGATAGAAAATTTATGAAAACATTGTGTTGCAAAAATACTCCTCTCATAAAGATCTACATTTATGGTTGGTCAAAAAAAAATTTCGTCCGCTATTTTCAAAATGGCCGCCATTCGAAATTTTGTTATCGCGATATCTCTGAAACGATAAAAAATTTATGAAAACGTTGTGTTGAAAAAATAATCCTCTCATAAATATCTACATTTCTGGTTGGTCAAAAAAACAAATTTTCGTCCGCCATTCGAAATTTTGTTATCGCGATATCTCGGAAACAATAAAAAAATTATGAAAACATTGTGTTGCAAAAATACTCCTCTCATGAAGATCTACATTTCTAATTGGTCAGAAAAAAATTTTCGTCCGCCATTTTCAAAATGGCCGCCATTCGAAATTTTGTCATCGCGATATCTCGGAAACGATAGAAAATTTATGAAAACATTGTGTTGCAAAAATACTCCTCTCATAAAGAACTACATTTCTGGTTGGTCAAAAAAAAATTTCAAAATGGCCGCCATTCGAAATTTTGTTATCGCGATATCTCGGAAAAAATAAAAAAATTATGAAAACATTTTGTTGCAAAAATACTCCTCTTATACAGATCTACATTTCTGGTTGGTAAAAAAAAAAATTGTCCGCCGTGTTGCAAAAATACTCCTCATCGAGATCTTCATTTGATCCAATTAAACGAAAACTCTACAACGAACCGGTTTTGATTGGTAGTCCTGCACACGTTTGCATGTACCGGGAAAGACCTTGCAATTGTTCTCTGAACAATTGTCGTTTTAATTTATTTTTATGTTTCTTTTTGATGTTTAATGATTAATACTAATTAGTAATAAAAAATAGTTATAGTTCCCATTAAAAACAAAATGGTACAATGATTAGCAATGACTTTCCCGAATGTTGATTTCACCTTTCGATATACTGATGCTGTTATTTTACTACATAACCCATATTTCAGTGAGTACTTACATTTTTTTTTAAACCAAAGTCAATTGGAAACTTAAATCGCTAACGATAAAAAAAAGTCGGGCTTCATATAAATACCCATTCATGGAAACTGACAATTATGGACAACTCAAAACTATAGAATTTGTGTTTGACAGACTTTTTTTGTATCTGTTTTAACTATGATACATTAGAGCGCCTCCCTGATACAAGGACTTCTCAAAAATGTTAATAACAAACAAAAAGAAAAAAAAAGTAAAAAAACTTCTTCTCGAAGGATAGAAAGAGTAATCCTGGAAATTAACACTACAGAAATTTCTTGGTACATATAAACATTTCGCTCCCACAATATAAAAACTTTTAAGGAAAACTAAGGTTATCATTTCTTGAACATGAATTTTATTATTGTCATTAGCAATATAATCACAGAGAAGATAAATAGTTTATATACTTATTCGGAAACAATCATGTATGTGAAAAAAAATCGCAAAACATGAAATACACTGTTTTATAATTATTGTCATGAGACTGTTGGCAGACATTGACGTAAAATATACCGCTGCTGGAAGACTGTCAGTCCCTGACAGTCGCTAACCAAGTAGACAGTCTTCTTGACAAAAGTGTTCCAAATAGCCATCCTTATAACTAAATGTATTAGTTACTAGGGTATTAATGCCAATGGTGATAAATTTTGTTTCGATCTCAACCGAAGAGACAAAAGATGCCAAAATTATATCTGCAGAAACAAAATTTACAGAAACGTCGGTATTTAGAAATTTATTACCACTGGGTTAATGCAGCCGCTAGTAGATTGTTAGTTCCTTAGGGTATTCACTTACCTGGAGTATACATCGGTACTGGCCTGAAACTTAGTTTTCTAGTATCGAACAACATATAAAATTTTGGAGAAAAAATCCAAAAGACAGAAACCCCTAAATCTAAATCTTTCTGGACTTGCATCTCAAATTTGAAGAAAATGGTCATCTCAATACACATTTTACGACAAAAGCAACGATTTTTATTTAAAAAATCATCAATATCCCTAACATTGACAGTACTCTTTCAACTTCTTCTGCTTACGGAGTGTATGTTTCACTGTTGATTCGTTACGCGAAAACTAGCTGAAATTATACTGTCTTTCTTATTAGATATTGTTATCTTCGTGACTGCCTGATTTATCAAGGCCTCAAAAAGATATCAGTACCTTGTTGAAAAAATTTAAAGTTTCGAATCTGAAATATGATTTAAGATTCATTTTTACTTAATACTGGGATAATCGTTTCTTTGAACTGTCTACGACCTTTCAATAGTAATTGCTTTTGAGTTGGTACCGGACACTAATGCAATACAACGGGAGTTTTGGACCGCCATTAAGCCGGTTTAACCCACCAATTCTTTTGCGATGTTTGTAGCAAGTCAAAACCATTTCGGTCGACAATTTGTCCGGTGGTTTTCCACCTGCTTTGTCCTTCTGCCTCTTAAATATTTGCTCCAGACAATTCATGTCTATAATTACGTTATTATCCCATGGATACCGAAGCAAGATCCAAAATCCAAAATTCAGAATACACGGCAATATGACCTCTAAATCTAAGGTGGGTAAACTGGTCTAATAATTATACAAATTGTTATCATTTCGATATTTAGTTTTATAAAAATGACACAATGCAATACCTGCCATTGATGAAATAACTTATCAAATACAAAAATAAAAGCATAACGTACATTTCTGATTCGCTGATACAAATACAAATTACCTACAAAAAGGAACACGAAAACTTTCCTGTCCTGAAATCTCTGGACTGGTTAAATGGTGACTCTACTGTCGCATCTTGGACATGAAATGATTGAGCTGAA
>MJUU01025453.1:7157-27061 GCA_002080025.1 Modiolus philippinarum
CATCCACTGACCAAAGATGATTGATGTGCCACATGTAGTTTCTCAGATATGAACCTTAACGCAAACTTTAACCTGAGGTGGGACGAACAGACCGACACTCGGAAGGACGGATGGGCTAGATGCTATATCCCCTCCCCAACTCCATTGGGCGAGGGGATAAAAATAAGAAATTTTGTTTTAAGACAAAATTGAAATATGTCATGCAAGGATGAAAAGTAAATATAAATAAATACAACTAAATTAAAAAACGACCAGCTTTTATTCTATGCATTTTTGCATTTGAGATTTTATTGAAACTGAATATTCTATTAAATGCAGGTTACTGCTATATGTCAAATGTCATCTAGTGGAATTCAATAACACCTGTATATTGATATACCTGTATATTGAAAGGTGTTGAGGGTGGTACATGTTTTGCAAACCCTCTCAGGTAATTTGCAATCAGGTCACAAAAAGTTACAATAGGCTCGAATTATCAAAACTTAGTTTGTACTTCTTTAAATTCCTGAACAACCATGAATTATAAAGGAAAAAACGCATTCAGTTGTGTATTTCAAAACTGATTCTTAACAAAACGGCTTCACATATCGACAAGCCATTTCCTATATTAAAAGTTGAAAAACAGAATTTCAATATGCGAAAAGAATTATTTTAAAATTGTAAGTGGTCTTAAAGATATGAAATTTTAAAAATGACCAATTTTACATACAAATGCACTAGCATTATTGACCGAAACTCACCAGTAAACGATAAGGGGAGCTAACTGTGCATTATGAAACAGTCCCATTAGAACCAAACTTGGCCAAAATAGTCCTTGGATGGTCCCCCGACCTGCAGAAAAAGGAACCCAACTTGAACCCCACTGAAACATTTTCAAAGGTCTTGTCTGCTAAGACCACTGGGCAAAGTGGAACCATGGTTTAATTTATATCAGTTAACAAAGACTGTCTACCTAAGCCAGGATCCAGGTGAGCGATACAGACTCTTGAGAGATTCTTGTATTCATATATGAATCAAACTTCNGAGAAAACTTTGACGAAAAATTTTCATTAGTAGTGGTATATGAAACTAAGTATTAATGTATCGGCAAACAGGAAGTAGTAGCGCCACAAACATGAAAATATCTGACACTGTACAACTCATCATTTGGAAGCCTAATGCTAAATATCAAATCATTTCCACCTGTAGAAGCCGAGAAAACTTTGACAATAAAAGTGTTACGGACGGACGGAATGACGGACGGACGGACAGACGGACGGACACCACCATCACTATATACCCTCCGCTTTTACAAAGCAGGGGTATAATAAAGGTCTGACCATGTTCTTATTCGCATAGAAGCTATCGCTCGGTATTAAATATTGACAAATATAAGGTCTGACCATGTATAATATGCAAAGAACCAAATTCAAAAATAATTTACTTCATAAATTAAATTCATACAGTCTGTAGTGCTACATATGCAAATTGTACAACGATACCACTGTCAATTTCTGTAACGGATTCATCTGTGCATATGTTTTTTTCAACAATGCTGAAAGTAACAAGGGATTTCAAAAATGACTAAAAATGCAAATATTGTATTTTGAACAGTAATTTCTAGTTCGGGATAATGATGTTAATGAAAGGATATGGAGTAAATGCACATGAGACAAAGTCTCTACAAACACATGGTAAAAACCAAGCAAAGTAACAACGCTTTCATTGTTGTTCTTCATCTTGAAGTCACCATGAGGCCTTCAACAATGAGCTTGGCTAATACCTCAAAGTAAGTTCAAGACGGCCCCTAGCACCAGCTTGAGCGGAATTTTTTGCTAATTGTCGAGCAACGCTACATCCATTTCTTCATTGGTCATGGGTGCGGGATTGTCAACAAACATTTATTAAACTGGCAAAGTGTTCTTACAATCACTTGTATGTATTTTGGAAGTATACCGACAAATGTTCCACGGACGGGTCAGCGTTTCCGGTCAGTGTTTGCTAGGAATGCTAGTAATATACAGATACAAGAAGTCATTAGAGTAGACTTTAATTTACAAAATTCACATAGTACTTTTTAGCCCTTTTTATGTGCGTTTCTTTATTCACAGGTCAGATAAGTATTGTATCGAACAGTATGGAGTTATTTATCTTCAAATGAGCGTAAAATGCTTTGAATTCTTGTCTATTGTAATTCTGAAATTGCAATACGAATTGTACAAATTTGAAAATGTACTAGTTAACGAGGTGTACATATTTACAAACAGTAAGTGAGAAGATAACATGCATATTTCATGGTTTTAAAGATGATATTATGTTGAGCTGCTATGCATGTATGCAAAATGAGTAATAAGCGTTTTAGAAATGCATTATCAATAACAAAATGATGTCGGAATAGTAAAAAAATTACACATTTTTAGCATAATGATGAACCAAAACTTGATGACATGGTCGTGCGTTTTGAAAATTTAGAGTGTTTAACATACACCACACATCTTTATTGCAATAATAATGGCATTTAAATGTATCAAAAAATATGTTTTAGTATTCTTTATTTACAAAGATATAGAATCTTGCCTGTAAATTGATGATTATTCACTGTCCATATTGGGATAAGACTGGAATACTCGACTCGAACGCATCAATTTCCAGATTTATCTGTATCGGGGTTATAACGGGTGTAAACTGTGGACACAGGATAAGTCTACTTGCTCCATGTTTTAATTCAATTTGCACATTGATCAACAGCAGTAGCCATTATAAAAAAATCTATACTTGTCTCAAACTGTGTGTACAACTTCCTTGCAAAAACATTAATGTAATCATTCATGCATGACTGAGTCAGAGGCACCATCTGTGTTACTCCTCAAGACACAATTGCATGTCAAATATCATGGCTGACCCATAATTTTTCTATAAGGGGGACGCAAACCCAATTTAAAAAAAAACAAAAAAACCTAGTATTTTAAATATTATCCAACCTAAAGGGTGGCAGGTTCCCTGGGCCACCACCCCTCGGGATCGCCACTGACTGCAAAAAAAAAGTGCTCGTTCATGCAGGACCGAGGTCATCATCTGAGCATGAAATCAGTATGTATTCCAAAAGCACAACCATGTCAATTATCAAGTTGCTAAGACTACTTGTACAGGCTACACTAAATACTTGGGAAAAACCTAAAATGATCATTCATGCATAACTGAGGGGTCAGGGCTGCCATCTTGGTGAGGAATTTTGTATATATTCCTTCATTCTGCATGTCATATATCAAGGGGCTAGGAGTACTGGTTCAGGCTGTACTAACTGTTTGCAAAAAAATCTTAACATTATAGTTTATATATGACTATGGGCTCAGGGCAATCAAATGGTCATCTAATTTTTATGCACCCCTCAAGAGACTAATGTATGCCAAATATCAAGTGGCTACGGTACAGGCTGGTTGTAAAAACATAATCTGATTGTTCATGCATGACAAAGGGATCAGGACCACTATCTGGGTGTTGAATCTGTGTGTATTCCTTGATACACAACTGCATGTCTCTGCATGTCAGTACAATATATAGTGGTGAAGACTACTTGTACAGGCTATACTAACTGCTTGTAAAAAACTTAATGTGATAATTCATGCATGACTAAAGGCTGAAGGCCACCATCTGGGCATGAAGAAAGTATGTACTCCAAAGCCACAAAAGCATGTCAATTATCAAATGGATAAGACTATTGATTCAGACTTCACTTACTGCTTGGTAAAACAGAACCTGATAATTTATGCATTACTGAGGGGTCAGGGCCACCACATTGGTGTGTAGTCTGTATGAGCTCCCAAAGATGCAACTGCATGTCATATATCAATTAGCTAGGAGAACTGGTATTGCTTGCAAAAACCTTCAGGTTATCGTTCATGCATGACTATATAGGGTCAGGGCAACCATCTTGGCATAAAATTGGTATGTACTACTCAAGACACAACTGCATTTAAAATATCAAATGGCTAGTCTACTGGTATAGGCTCTACTAACTGGTAGGGAAAAACTGAAGGTGATTGTTCATGCATGAACTCTCCATATATTTCAGTTATGGTGTACTTGTTTGTGAGAGAATTTCTCATACAGATACACTATCATACTTTCAAATTTTGGCATTTATTATTTTTGTAATTTCCAAATGTTATTTTATAATGCCAAGTTTTCTTACAATTGCCTTAATGAGTGCCCTGTGTTTGTCTATAAGTTGCAATCGGCCACAAACTTAAGACACTAGTGCTTTTGTCAGGCAATGGATGAGTGATTGTAAGAGCACTTTGCTAGTTTGTTCTATGTTTGTTGACCATTCCACATCCATGACCAGAAAAGACATGGATGTAGCATTGTTCAACATTTAGCAAAGAATTCTGCTCAAACTGGTACTAGGTGCCATATTGAACATACTATGAGGTATGAGTAAAGCTCATTGCTGAAAGTCATAAGATGATGAAGACAAACAATAAAAGCATTGTTCCTTTGCTTGGTTCTACCATGTATTTCTAGAGACTTTGTCTCAAGTGCATTTACTCCATATCCTTGAATTGCTTATGACTAAGTGGTCATTGCCATGTACCATTGGGCATAAAATCAGCATGTACTCCTCAAGATGCAAATGCAGGTCAAATATCAAGTGGCTAAGACTTCTGGTACTGTAGTACAGGCACCATAATATATACCAAATCTTTACATTTCAACTGTAGTTCACACATAATAACTTTTTTATGACCTTAATAATTTGAAATTTGACAAAAGTTTCACTTAGTATGCATTAACAAATTTAATCAAATGACCCCCTTTTTTCATAATGTCATAAAACATATCTGTTTAGCTTTTACTGTCATGATCTCTATGAAAGGGACATTGTATGAAATTTCTGGTTAAAGAAGATCTTTTTCCTGCTAAATCTTTGTGGGTAAACTGGTGTAGTTTCCACCACACAGGTATACCCAACCAAAATCCATTTCAAATCTACTAAATCTTTGCCAATATATCATTTCAAGTCCTATTTACACACATATAAATCATATGCATAATTCCACTGTTGCAACATTATCATGTAAGTATACACCGTGGAATGGGAGACTTGAGCAATAGCCAAACAAGTGGATGAAAAAGCAATCTTTAGTGAAAACGGAAACCCTGGAGGGAAATTCAACAATTCATTAATTTACATTACTCAGCTCAAGAATGGAATTTCCTTAGATGGAAATAAGTAGTATATTGGGTGCATTAAATTGCTTCTTTTTGTCCTAGAGTTGTGCTTCTTTATGCAATCATTTGTTGTTTTTCAAATACATGTACTGACTTACTGGAAACAACTGATGAACATACCTATACATTGATAGAAACAGATAACTGATCAAATTTTGTCAAAAGACCCTAGAATACCCAGTATATTTGAACCAGGTAAACAAACTTAGACAGTTGATTGACCTTCCAGCTTTTTACAACAAATGAAGAAACAAAATTCAATTCTATTCAAACTGACATAAAATTCATCTAAAAAGTCAAAAAGCCTGAAATATTGTGCATGTACCCTAAACTAGAATGTTAAACAAAGCTTGTAGTGTCACCAAGTCCTTACAATGACTATCTATTTACAATAAATTATCAAAGTGATTATGTTGTGCATGTACCCTAAACTAGAATGTTAAACAAAGCTTGTAGTGTCACCAAGTCCTTACAATGACTATCTATTTACAATAAATTATCAAAGTGATTATGTGGTACAATGTTCAGTTAAAAATAGGTTGCCACCATTTCCCAGAACTGAAAACAATTCTATTTTCACCTTTTCTATACCTACCAATAACATTTTTATCAGCAAAATCAAAAGATTTAGTGATTTGTCGATGTTCTTTGTACTTTCATTTAAATTATAAACTATCATCATTTAAAATGTGAATAAATTTTATAAACACATATTAAAATATTATGTACTATAAAATATGGAATCTGCAAATGAACATGTTCAAGCACAAGTAACTTCAAAGAATTTGAAGGCAATTCCATGCTCACTTCATCGTGAAAATGTGCTTAGTAATTACTGCGGAGAGTGTGATAAGCTAACGTGTCCCCGATGTCTAAAATTATATCACCAGAAACATGAACTTGATGACATTCCCAGTATACATCAGGATAAGGTAGCACAACTTGAACATCAGCTGCAGCAAATTTCAGAAGATTTTATCAATTTTTTCTCCATGGAAAATCAAAAACTTGATGAAATATTAAATCTTCATTTAAAACATTGTAATGAAGAAAAAATGAAAATTCAGGAACAAGACAGAAAATTAAAGGAAGAAATTTCTCAATATACGCAACTTCTATTAGACGAACTTGATTATAAATTTATGGAAGCACAAAAAGAAATTCAACAGAGAAAATCTAAACTTGATGAGATTCTAAAAGAACTGGATGAACATTCTAATCATATTGCTCAGGTAAAAGACTGTGACAATATACAAACTATTTGTGAAACGACAACGGCCATGAAAACATACATAGAGACCATTGATAAGTCATCTGTACCACTACCTCGACTTAATATCTGTTTTTATCCAGGGGAGATAAATATCACCACATCTGCAAATACAGTGTTTGGAACTCTTCAAGAACTAATACTACCTGATGTCAGCAATGTCAACATTAAATTGCTAACATCTTATAAAACAAGTCTTAATGCCATTGACAAAATAGTTACTGGTATAGATCAATCAATTCGGGCAAAAAACAGTTCTAAATGCATTCTTCATGAATATCACATTGAAAATGAAAAATGTGTGAATGAGATAAAAGGAATTAAAGTTGTGGACATGGCAGTAACAAATGATGGTGATCTCCTCCTAGCCATACAAAATAAGCCAATCATTCAGATAAAAAGGAGTGGTGGAGATGAAATGGAGACTTTTTATACATTTAAAAGAACACCATTATTCTCAAATGGGCAAATTCCAGTAGCCATAAGAACAATGTCCTCTAATAATATAGTTGTTGGCACCCATGAAAGCAGGTGGTTAAATTTTCAAAGTGATAAAACCATCAGGCAATTAGTAATGCTAGCAAATGATGGACAACACCTCCATACACTTCAATTTGACAGAGATAACAAATCGTTTACAATTCCTCATAGGATCACTTCTAACACACAGAATGACATTATAATTTTAGATAAGAATTCTAACAAATCAGGACAAATTATATCTATAGATATTGCAGGCAAACTACAATGGGTGTACACTGGTCAGTCAGGTATACCTTTTGATCCAAACGACATTGTAACAACCTGCCATGACAATTTTGTCGTGAGCGACATGGCAAACAGCATGTTACATATACTTAATAATAAGGGACAAATAATAAAACACCAGGAAACTTCATCGATAGGGATATCGTGTCTTGGATGTATGGCTATTGACAGTACTGGAAAATTTATATTGGCATGTGGTCCTGAGCAAGATGATGGTGTTGTAATCTTTACTCTCCAGTTTTATGGATGTTGATTTTAAATTGACTTAACAGGGACTTGTTTTACTAATTTATTTTAGTCTAAAATAAAACAAGTATTGCATAAACAGCATTTTACAATTAAATAGTCAAGGCATGACAAAAATGTTCATATCAGGCAAATGTTGATTAAATAGTGATTGAGAGATGCAAAGAATTCATTAGTAGGTTACCAACTTACTATAACAGCCTTTTTAAGCATGGGTACTGGAAATTAAACCATTTTCAACAAGTAAGGGGTACTATTAAAGTCTTCACAAATGAACATTATTCCATATTTCTGTCAGGGATATGTTCAGCCTTTGTTACTTTCATCACTTCAGAAATTCTATGACCTTCTGGAGCACCAGTTGTCACTCTGTTTTTTAGTGTTCCCAATGTTGGTGCTTTAGTTTTGAGCATTATATTTGTATTGTTCATGTGTTTTGTGGGTTTTTAGTGTCTTCCATCTTCTGGTCTTGTCATTTTTGCCTTGTCTCTGGACTTCAATTAATGTAACCTTGTTCACTCAATAGATGTTCTATATATGGCCAGTTCCAGGTGAGATGGTCAAGTCAATATGTGCTTACTTGTGCTCATCCCTACCTTTTACATGATCAATTAGAACTGTTCCACAAAAGAAGCTATGATGAAACATCACAAATGAATAAATATCACAAGTCAACAGATTTTTTTTTCCAACGAGTATCAACTTAGCTCACTACTTTTAAAGGTGTTAATTCATATTTTACATAGCAAAAGGGTACTTATATACTTGATCAAAATTAAAAATTCATATCTCTTGCACTATTGTAAGAATTATTTCAGTTTATTCTTTTGTTTCACTGTACTCTACATTACAAAAGATTGAATTCCTTAGTTTCATGTAAGATATCAAGATCTTTGATCTGCTCTCATGTAAGAATCTTCGACACTCTTATATCAGGAAGAAATAAAAAAAAAATTTGACACCAACCCCATGATTAATCTTTTATTTAAGTTGGGGTTATGGTTTTTACTCTAAATTTAAACTTAATGATAGAAAAACAGTCTGTAAAATGAGAACTTCAATGAAACCTTTCTATGTCAAACATTTTGGCACAGGAGTTTGAAAAAAGAGTTTGCTTTGTACCGGTTCACAACTTATTGAAACAAAGGGGTATTCTGACATATTTGGTTTATACATGTTTCTAGTTTAGTAAGAGTTACACTGAGACGGGACTCACTGCAGTGACAAAACAGTTTTTCATTATAAGTACTAATAATGAGTGTGCTTGGTACAATCACAGCATGTAAACATAGAAAGCAGGCACAGCCTGCTAAGCTCACCTTGTTGGGCAGCATTGTCACATGTTCCACTTGTCATTGAGTCATGCATAAAATGTAGTTTACAGACTGCATCCAAAGCATGCATTGTTGTTGTCATCCCAAAATGCATCATACATACCAATATGGTTGCCAAGATACATGTCAGTAAGCAGAAATGGACTTTAACCATTCTACCTAACCAAGTCGCTCATGCGTAAAATGTTGGTCAGAGACAGCATCCGAAGCATGCACTGTTGTTGTCATCCCAAAATGCATCATACATACCAACATGGTTGATTTTGGTCATGTCAGTAAGCCGAGATGGACTTAAATCATTCTACCTAACCAAGTCGCTCATGTGTAAAATATAGGTCAAAGCCAGCATTGGAAGCATGCATTGTTGTTGTCACCCCAAAATGCATCATATATACCAATATGGTTGATGTGGGCCATGTCAGTAAGCAGGAATGCACTTTAACCATTCTACCTAACCAAGTCCCTCATGCGTAAAATGTAGGTCAGAGACAACATCCGAAGCATGCATTGTTGTTGTCATCCCAAAATGCATCATACATACCAATATGGTTGATGTGGGCCATGTTAGTAAGCGGGAATGGACTTTAACCATTCTACCTAACCAAGTCGCTCATGCGTAAGATGTAGGTCAGAGACAGCATCCAAAGCATGCATTCCAGTCGTCATCCAAAAGTGCATCAGGCATACCAATATGATTGTATGTAAGGCATGTCAGTAGGCATGAATGGACCTTAACCATTCACCGACGCCAACGCCGAAACTAGGGACATCACATAAGCCCCCCTCACTATGTGAGGTGAGCTAAAAACTAGAATGAAACAAAATAGATGCAAGTTACTATGGAACAGTACAATGTTTGCTTTTTTGACCCAATTTAGCTCAGAAAAGGTTAGAGCTACACCACACTCATCAAAATATTACTGAAAGTTTAAGTCAAGAGGAATTAAGGTAATTTGCCCATTTCCAACTTTGGGCATGCATTGCCCATTGTAGCTTTGATACAGTCAGAACTATGACAAATTTGCTTGCATAATACTGAAAGATATGTCAAGAGGAATCAATATCTATAGAAACAAACCTAACTAAAATCCTATGAAAAATAAACAAATATTTTGAAAAAATGTAATTTTGGCCCCTTTGACCTCTTATAGCTCAAACAGCAAAGCTATGCTAAATCTGTTTGAATTCTGTTGAAAGCCTGAGTCAAAAGGAGTTCAAAGAAACAAACCCACACTAAAATCTGATAAAAACTACAGAATAACATACCCCCCTAGCAAAGCATTTGTGTCTGTTAGACACTTATAATGCCCCCTCCTCCCCACTGTTTAGAACAATACTATATTTCATGATCAGTGAAGCATGAAGTTGGTGTCAGGGAATGTTTTGTATGATTTTTCAATATCATAGCATAATATTTATTTATATAAAAATTAATGATAATAGCATACATCCTTAATAGGAAAGTAACTTAAACCAGTAGATTACAATCCCCCTTATTTCACAGATCAGTGAAGCATGAAGTGGGTTGCACAGAATATTTTTATCATGATTTTTGCAGTCATACCCCAGTGTTTTCCTTTTTTGCCAAACGAGAGGTGGTTGTTTTGAAATTGAAGACAGCCGGCTGTCATAGCCGGCTTTGTGAATTTGCGGCATTTGCGTGCTGTATTTTGGTAATGTATATAAAAAACTGTAAATTTGATTACATATACTTGATACATATTTAAATAAATTTAAAGTATTTTTGTTTTGTTGTTATTTTGATTTGACAGTAAAGTTTTAAATCCATTCATATTTTATTTTTGTTTTTTACTTTTTAATGAATATAACACACCTCTGCTTTCTATCCATGACCGCTTTTTGTACATATGGCATATGGAACGAAAATGTTATTAGTTTGTTGCAATAAATCGTTTGAAATCCTGTCGAATTTATCATCATTTTGGTTTCGTACTCGCCGTTTTGGTCGTTTTTCTCGTGTCATTTTATTCAAATTGAATGTTGGTCCCCATTTTGATGATTTCTCCAAAGGTTCGTTCTCTTTGCTTTGAATAATTTCATTTAGTAACGTCCCTTTTAATTCTTTACAAAAGAAAACATCAATTCTGTCCTTTTTTGTTCAGATCTGCCATTTTGTTTAAAGAAAACAACGACGGAACTACGTCAGTGCGGAACTGAAAAATATCCGTTTTTACCGACCACCTTGACGAAGGTAGGAATTGTTTTCAAATCTCAATTTTATTGTGAAATCACCATGTCACATGATGAGACTTACATCCTGCTTTTGAGAGATCCTGGAACAAAGGGAATTCAATGCTATTTTTACAGCCTTTTTACGTCAATTTTTCGTTAATTTTGCTAAGTATTAACAACAATTTTCCTCCTAATTATGCAATTTGGGCTTTTTTGTTTTTGTATAATGAAACCCTTCTTCCTTTCTCCACTTAGCTTAGTGGAGCAGGACATGCTTACCCTTCCGGAGCACCTGATGTCACTCCCGGTTTTCTTAGAAGTTCACACTATGAGTGCTGAAGTTCTTAATGTTGTCTTTTTATTTCTATGCCTTGTGGCTGTCTCACATCCTTAACAGTGTTTTCCTTTTTTGCCAAACGAGAGGTGGTTGTTTTGAAATTGAAGACAGCCGACTGTCATAGCCGGCTTTGTGAATTTGCGGCATTTGCGTGCTGTATTTTGGTAATGTATATAAAAAACTGTAAATTTGATTACATATACTTGATACATATTTAAATAAATTTAAAGTATTTTTGTTTTGTTGTTATTTTGATTTGACAGTAAAGTTTTAAATCCATTCATATTTTATTTTTGTTTTTTACTTTTTAATGAATATAACACACCTCTGCTTTTTATCCATGACCGCTTTTTGTACATATGGCATATGGAATGAAAATGTGATTAGTTTGTTGCAATAAATCGTTTGAAATCCTGTCGAATTTATCATCATTTTGGTTTCGTACTCGCTGTTTTGGTCGTTTTTCTCGTGTCATTTTATTCAAATTGAATGTTGGTCCCCATTTTGATGATTTCTCCAAAGGTTCGTTCTCTTTGCTTTGAATAATTTCATTTAGTAACGTCCCTTTTAATTCTTTACGAAAGAAAACATCGATTCTGTCCTTTTTTGTTCAGATCCACCATTTTGTTTAAAGAAAACAACGACGGAACTATGTCTATGCGGAACTGAAAAATATACGTTTTTACCGACCACCTTGACGAAGGCAAAGGTGGTCGGCCTGCAAAAAAACCTGGTCGGCAAAGCCAGCTTAAATGGCGAATGGAAAACACTGTACCCTAATGTGTATTAAAACACAGCATACATCAAAGAAACGAAACTTCAACCTGAGTGTAAACCTCATACCATCCCCTTTTTTTCAGTGATCAGAGGAGCATGAAGTTGGTTGCCTGTGCAAATTTTTATTATGATTTTTTGTTTAATTATACATCATTCACAAAAAAATACTTAAACCTGTAGATAAACCTTATACTATCCCAACTTTTTTCTGTGAACTATGAAGCATGAAGTTGGTTGCAAGTTGCAACAGTACAATTATACAGTCAACTCCATTTAATTGCATACCTCTTAATAGAATATTTCTCTTAATTGCATACAATTCTGCTGCACAAAACCATTTACTATATGCTTCTATATTATTCATTCCTTTTAATTGCATNATAAGCCCCCCTCACTTCGTGAGGTGAGCTAAAAATTAATGATAATAGCATACATCCTTAATAGGAAAGTAACTTAAACCAGTAGATTACAATCCCCCTTATTTCACAGATCAGTGAAGCATGAAATATTTATATCATGATTTTTGCAGTCATACCCTAATGTGTATTAAAACACAGCATACATCAAAGAAACGAAACTTCAACCTGAGTGTAAACCTCATACCATCCCCTTTTTTTCAGTGATCAGAGGAGCATGAAGTTGGTTGCCTGTGCAAATTTTTATTATGATTTTTTGTTTAATTATACATCATTCACCAAAAAATACTTAAACCTGTAGATAAACCTCATACTATCCCAACTTTTTTCTGTGAACTATGAAGCATGAAGTTGGTTGCAAGTTGCAACAGTACAATTATATTTTGATTTTTGTTTTATTTTACCATAATGTGTATCGATATAAAGTTTCATGATAAAACCATATATCCTTCACAGAAAAGAAACTTTAACATGAAGGTAAACCTAACTTGAGAAGAAAGAATGGACACACTGATGGACAGACAGACAGGTACACTGTGTGCCCCTCTACAATTGTAGGCCAGGTATAAAAAAACTAAAAGCAAAAGTTTTCAACAATGAGTACTAGTAAACTAGAGGCTCAGAGACTGAGCCTGTATCGCTCACCTGACAAAATGCTTCTATGCCATGCATGACCAAAATGCGTTAATTACCAATGGGGTCTAACGTTTAGCTATTTCTCCATTAGCACCCGTATTTTTGTCTGATCCTATTGAAATGAGTAATTTTTTGCAAAGACCTTCTATAATGATGAAATGGATAGTTTTTCTCACACATGGCTCCAATGTTAAACTATATTCTGCAGTGGAAGCCATATTTTTTGTCGGATCGAAATAAAATGAGCAATTTTTGTAAAGTAATTTCTGTACATCATTCCTGCAAAGTTTGGTTGAATTTGTTTCAGTGGTTTCAGAGGAGAAAATAAAAATGTAATTTTCCCATAGGGTCCAATGTTAAACTATGTTCCGTACTGGCGGCCATGTTTTTTAAAGGATTGTGACCAAATGAGCAATCTTTGTTAAGGACTTTCAATACATCATTCCTGTAAAGTGTTGTTAAATTTACTTTAGGGGTTTCAGAGGATAAGATGAAAATGTAATTTTCCCATAGGATCCAATGTTAAACTATGTTCTGTACTGGCAGCCATGTTTTTATATCTGATTAGAACAAAATGAGCAATCTTTGGTAAGGATCTTTAGTACATCATTCCTGTATAGTTTGGTTGAATTTGCTTCAGTGGTTTCAGAGGAGAAGATGAAAATGTGATTTTTCCAATAGGGTCCAATGTTAAACCTAAATTCCATGCTGGCGGCCTTGTTTTTTATCCAATCGCAAAGAAATGAGCAATCTATGTAAAGGATCTTTAGTACATCATTCCTGTAAAGATTGGTTGAATTTGCTTCAGTGGTTTCAGAGTTGTTGATGAAAAGGATGTTTTTCCAATAGGGTCCAATGTTAAATATAAGTTCTGTGCTGGCAGCCATGTTTTTTGTCGAATCAGAACAAAATGACTAATCTTTGTTAAGGACCTTCCATACATCATTCCTGTAAAGTTTGGTTGAATTTGCTTCAGTGGTTTAAGAGGAGTTGATGAAAATGATGTTTACTCATAGGGTCCAATGTTAAATATAAGTTCCCTGCTGGCGGCCATGTTTTTTGTCCGATCGGAACAAAATGAGCAATCTTTGTAAAGGACCTTCTATAATCATTCCTGTAAAGTTTGGTTGAATTTGCTTCAGTGGTGTCAGAGTTGTTGATGAAAAGGACATTTTTTCCATAGGGTCCAATGTTAAATATAAGTTCCATGCTGGTGGCCATGTTTTTTGTCGGATCGGAACAAAATGAGCAATCTTTGTAAAGGACCTTCCATACATCATTCCTGTAAAGTTTGGTTGAATTTGCTTCACTGGTTTCAGAGGAGTTGATGAAAATGTGAAAAGTTAACAGATGGACAGACGACAAACGACGGACGCCAAGTGCAATAGCTCACACTGACCCTTTGGGTCAGGTGAGCTAAAAACAAACTTCAGTGCCAAACCCTAGTAAATGCATAATGAAAAGACAGTAGTTTTACCTTATTGTCAGTGACTCCACATCCAACATGGTCTCATCAAAATCAGATACAATCATGATTATATTTTGCTGTAAAATATAGCTTAAAAGACAATACTTACCCCAAATCAAACTTGGCTACTTCATCAAACAATAACAATATTAGGAGATGGGCCACTTCATAACAAATTCTCTCATCATTTTGGTGTAGAAATGCCACTGTAAAATAAATTCTTCAATACTGTATATCTAAACAATTTCTTTAGGAAAGCTTGCAATAAGTTATTTACATATGAACAAGAGATGTCGCCGAATGGCAGCCAAATATACACCCCGTTCATTGACTCCTGAATCGATATGGTAAGAGCAAATTTAAGTTGGTGTGGACACAAAACATGTGTGGACACAGTACAAGTGTGGACACAATGATATAATCTTCAAGAAAGAACTTTTCACAAGGGTTCCAATGAAAATACTGTCGAAATCAGACAAATAAAAGTTTTGTACAATAATTACATTCTTTCAGGCACATCCTCATATAGTGTGCTTTCTTTGTCTAAAGTTTCATTTAAATCCTTCAAGTGGTTTAAGAGGAGTTGTGCTTACGAGGTAACCCATACATATGGAATCAATTAAAATTCAAAGTTAAATTATCTCCCCTTCCTGGTTTCGGACAATAATCATATTCATTCATGCAAATCTGCATATAGTGTTCTTCCTTTGTCTAAAGTTTCATCAAAATCCCTCAAGTGGTTTAAGAGGAGTTGTGCTTACGAGGTAACCGATACATAGGAAATCAACGAAAGGTCAAAGTCGAATTATCTCCCCTTCCTGGTTTCAGACAATAATTATATTCCTTCATGCACATCTCCATATAGTGTCCTTTATTTGTGTAAAGTTTCATCAAAATCCTTTCAATGGTTTAAAGGAGTTGTGTTTACGAGCTAATCCATACATAGGGAATCAACGAAAAGTCAAAGTTGAATTATCTCCCCTTCCTGGTTTCGAACAATAATCATATTCCTTCATGCACAACTCCATATAGTTTCCTTCCTTTGTGTAAAGTTTCATCAAAATCCTTCAAACGGTTTAAGAGGAGTTGCGCTTACGAGGTAACCAATACATAGGGAGTCAATGAAAAGCCAAAGTTGAATTATCTCCCCTTCCTGGTTTCGGACAAAAATTATATTACTTCATGCATATCTCCATATAGTGCCCTTCCTTTGTGTAAAGTTTCATCAAAATCCTTCACGTGGTTTAAGAGGAGTTGCGCTTACAAGAAGTGTGGACAGACAGACAGACGGATGGATGGACGGACGGACGGACAGACAGACAGACAGACAGGGTGATTCCTATATACCCACGCAAACTTTGTTTGCGGGGGGTATAAATATACAATGCAAACCCAAGAAAGATTACAGCTTTATTCCTCCTGGTCCAGTACTGTACCTTATCTTGAAAACTGACCTGTCTTGCTACTTGCAATTTTCTAAAATATTGTGAAAATTATGGTTTCCTATTAAGAAGAACTGTGTAGATTTCAATCAAGAATATAAGAATCTAACACAGGTGGGTGTCGAGAAAAGGAAATCTCACACACCCAAGGGCAAAATTAAGGCTGTCCCTGACAAGGTTCCAATGAGTCAGGGACTTCCAAATCTTGTCAGCGGTAGTGTGAGATTTACCTTGTCTTGCATTCATACCCGTATTTGATTTATTTTTCTCATCCTACGAACAGGCAGTTGGTCTTGACACTGGACATCATATTACTCATTACCAGGCAAAATAACAGATTTCTACCAACATTTCAAATAATAGCCAATTGCACAGTAATTTCCTGGGTTTAGTCATGTCTCAAAAGTGAGAATAAAGTTGTCTCCCTTTGAAGACTAAATAATATTACAGTGACTGCAATGATCTGAATTAAAGTCTGTCTCACTTCCTTTAGATAATGGAAATCTTACGATTTCAGCTTTATTTTTACACTAATCTTTATCATATTTGGTATGTAAATCAGGAATGACCATACATAACTGAAAAATGTTGAATTCACCATTTACGTCATACACAAGAGTCTGCAGTCATGTGCATTTTCACATTTTTTTTCAAACAGGTGAATATTTCTAAGTGATGGATTGTCCTATTTTAAGGGTGACCAAGTAACTTGATGAAATAGATGAACCGAGTTGACCTATCTAATAATAGCAAGGTGTACTCGTTCGGGGTGAACAATTTTAATCCACAGACTTTTTTGTTTGTAAACACGGAATAGAAACTTGCAGTACATTAACAATTTCTTTCAAATATTTCTTTTTTGCTTAATGCATGCATATTTCAACTAGAAGTGGGAGCAGTCGCAAACGACAGCTAATCCCCTCGCCCGCTGTTAAGAAATAATAACCTTTATATAATCTAAAGATGTAAAGATGAATGTCCAAGGTACATCCACTGAACGGTAAGATCATTATGTGTAATGTGTAGTATCTCAGATATAAACATTAATGGAAACTTTTAACCAAAGTCAGTCAAGTGTAAAATGTAGGTCAAAGTGACCCAATTATCATCTGAAGCTGCAAGACTCTCGAAGACGCATCCACAGACCACAGATGATTGATGTATCACATAGGGTATCTCATACATGAACATTAATGCAAACTTTAACCCAAGTCATTAAAGCATAAAATGTAGGTCAGAGTAACCCAATTATCATCTGAAGCAACATCACTCTCCAAAATACATCAACTAACCAAAGATGGTTGATGTGAAACATGTAGATTCTCAGATATGAACCTTAACACAATTTTTAAACTGAGTCATTGAAGCATAAAATGTAGGTCAGTGTGACCCAATCATCATTCAAAGCAGCATGACTCTCCAAGACGCATCTACTGACCAAAGATGATTGATGTGCCACACGTAGTTTCTCAGATATGAACCTTAACACAAACTTTAACCAGAGTCACTGAAGCATAAAATGAAGGTCAGAGTAACCCAATTATCTTCTAAATCAGCATCACTCTCCAAGACGCATCCACTGACCTAAGATGATTGATGTGCCACATGTAGATTCTCAGATATGAACCTTAACGCAAACTTTAACATGAGTCATTGAAGCATGAAATGTAGGTCAGAGTGACCCAATTATCATCTGAAGCAGCATCACTCTCCAAGACGCATCTACTGACCAAAATGATTGATGTGACACATGTAGTTTCTCTGATATGAACCTTAACGCAAACTTTAACCGAAGTCATTGAAGCATGAAATGTAGGTCAGAGTGACCAAATTATCATCCGAAGCAGCATCACCCTCAAAGACGCATCTGCTGACCAAAGATGATTGATATGCCACATGTAGTTCCTCAGATATGAACCTTAACGCAAACTTTAACCTGAGGTGGGACGAACGGACGGACGGACGGACGGACGGCGAGATGCTATATCCCCTCCCCAACTTCGTTGGGTGAGGGGATAATTACATGTTGGGGTATTTTGTTGAATTATTTCATTTATGGGTATGTTTTTTTCTTGAATTAAAAGGGGGGACCAAGCACATGGTAAAAGTCAAAGTGAGACTTGTTTATCATCTGACTTCAGGTAAAACCTGCCAATACCTATTTCAGAATGGTCCAGTCTTGTCAATTATTGTGTGCCAAAAGCATTATCCCTTTAAAAGCATGGATCATTTGTAAAAAGTATTTTTTTCTATCCATATGTATTGGTAAACATCAAATCAAAAGTGGTTATAGAAGTGTACAATATCTTTACACAACATGCAAAATCCAGTGCCAAAATATTCAATATTAAAGTCAACAGAAGAGAATTTCCATTATCTAAAGGAAGTGAAACAGACTTTAAAATATTTTGTAAACATCAGAATAAAGCTGTGTTGTATATTTTCCTTAAATATGTTATAATTCCTTTAGAAAAATTTTGTTCATATTTTGATAGTAAATGGGAGATAACTCCAGAAAAATTTGCTTAGCAGTGAAAATCATACCTCTTAATAAGTTCAAATAAATCTCCAAGTCATGAGCCAGCTTATGTCTAAGTACATAGTCATGATGTACTAGGTATCTTAGTATTGTAACACAGGCTGGTAAATATTTCACATTTTCATTCTGCAAAAAAAACTTTAGTTAATGTTTGAGACTATAGGAATGCTTCATTCCAACATTTTGTGTTGTATCATAGAAACAATCAATTTTGGGAGATCAAAATTGAAGAATATGCCTCTAACGGACACAATGCCCGGCCTTGCTCCTATTTTGAACAATGCTATATTTCATGATAAGAGAAGCATGAATTTGGTGGTAATTGGGTAAATATTTGTTATGTTTTTTTTGTATCCTTATGTGTATTAATATGAAGTTTCATGATCTGTCACAGAAAAGAAACTTACATGTCATACTATCCCCCTTTTTCCATGATCAGTAAAGCATGAAATTGGTAGCATGGAGAAATTTCTATTATGATTTTTGTCTAATTACACCTTAATGTGTATTGATGTTAAGTTTCATGATGATAGCATACATCCTTTACAGAAAAAAACTTCAACCTAAGGGTAAACCTCATACTACCCAATTTTTATCCAAGATCATTGAAGCATGAAGTTAGTAGCGAGGATAGAGTTGCATTATGATTTTTGTTTAATTATATCCTATTGTGTATTTATACAAAGTATCATGATAAAAGAATACATCCTTAATAGAAAACAAATCTTCAACCTATTGGTAAACCTCATACTACCCCCTTTTTTGATGATCACTGAAGCATGAAGTTGGTAGCCGGGATAGATTTTTATTATGATTTTTGATTAATTATACCCCAATGTGTATTTAAACAAAGTTTCATGATAATAGCATACATCCTTCACAGAAAAAAAACCTTCAACCTAAGGGTAAACCTCATACTACACCCCTTTTTTTTCAGTGATCAGTGAAGCATGAAGTTGGTAGCCGCAATAAATTTTTATTATGATTTTTGTTTAATTATAACCTAATGTGTATTTATACAAAGTTTCATGATAATAGCATACATCCTTCACAGAAAAAAAACTTCAACCTAAGGGTAAACCTAGACGGACGAACGGACGGACATACCCGAACACTATATGCCCCACTACTATCGTTGGAGGGGCATAGAAATTCAATTTCTTTTTCATATTACAGCTGAATTGATTATATGAAGGCAAAATTTAAGTTAAGCTTAATTGTTAAGCTTTTAAAAAAATGTATATTTATGTTACCATTTTAATGGAAT
>MJUU01025454.1:0-14644 GCA_002080025.1 Modiolus philippinarum
CAGAGCATATTAGCTGAGGGGTTATCTAATACATTTGTGTTTAATGTGTTGACCTCATTTACAAGAAATATTTTGGGAAGAACCAAACTGATTCAAAAAAGAAGAGCACTGAGACTGACGTAATTCAAATTGTTAGAATTTTTGATCGACAATATTTTTGTCGAATTCGGAGGTCGTGTTTTCCAACAGACAATAGGGATTCCTATGGGAACTAACTGCGCGCCGCTTTAGCTGACCTTTTCCTTTACTCGTACGAGGCCAAGTTTTTAGAAGGGCTTACACAAAGAAAACAAAAAACATTTAGCCCAGTCCTTTAATTTCAGCTTTCGCTAC
Source organism: Modiolus philippinarum (assembly GCA_002080025.1). NCBI lineage: Eukaryota > Metazoa > Mollusca > Bivalvia > Mytilida > Modiolidae > Modiolus > Modiolus philippinarum. The sequence goes on from MJUU01025454.1 coordinate 334, forward strand.
ATAGACGAGTACTTTCTCTTAGTAATCCTAAATTTAAGGAGTATTTACATCAGATCTATCCAAATGAGCTTGAAATTAAGGAAACAACTGATACACCTACTTCAGCTTCGTACCTAGATCTTTTATTGTATATTGACGAAGATGGACGGTAGAAATCTAAGCTTTATGACAAGAGTGATTAATTTCTCAATTGTGAACTTACCCTTTCTTATCAGCAACATACCTACCTCTCCAGCCTATGGAGTGTACATTTCACAGTTGATTCGTTACTGTCGAGCATTTAGTTTGTACAGTGATTTTTGGAACAGAGCAAAAACACTGTCCCAAAAGCTAAAGAGACAACTGATATACTATCATCAGCATCATACATGGACAAATATCTATATTGAGAGTGATTGCCAAAACAACAGACGTGAGAGAGTATCAGGTGGATATTTCTGATGAGAAGGGCACACATTTATACCCGTATTATTTAGTGGATGGATTTCTTGATCGATATTTGGAATCATTTGACGAAGAAATAAATCATTTTGTAAGAGCAATTCAAGGTGATATATTTTACATTCATTTTTTTTCATTTCTGCAATTCTCTCATGCAGATGAAGTAAAGATCCGATTATAGTTCCATAATGTATAAAAATTTTCATTTACCCTAGAGAAACTCAACTCAAGCTAAGAGAATAACTAAAACCGAATTTACTGTGAATTTTATCAACAAATATGGCCATTTCGACAACTTATGTCGATTTAGTGCCGATCAAATCAAAACTTTTGGAAGACAATAAACAGAGATATTTGTAAAAACTGACAGTGATTAAATGCCAAATGAAATACCAAAACCATCTAAGGACAAAGCTATACAAGAGGGAGATAATCCGAAGGGTTTAACAATATTTTCAAACTTTAGATATTGGAATTTCAAATAAAAAAAAATCGGTTTTCGGGTCTACACCGAAGTTGGTGGATACCCCCCCCCCCCCCCCCCCCCGGAACTAACAAGCCACCAGCAGTGTCCAATGACGAAATGCAATTAGACTTGGTTTTTTCTACAAGCTTTGTTTCTACTCAACATTATTTATTCACTTTTCGTTGGTGAAATTAATCCTCCACCAATTATATATATAGTATACAAATGCCAAGTCATCAAATTTGAAGTCTTAAAATATAAAATGAAAATATTATATTAAGTTAAAAATAAGATTGTAAAGCTATTATTTCACAGAGCATATTAGCTGAGGGGTTATCTAATACATTTGTGTTTAATGTGATGACCTCAGTTACCAGAAATATTTTGGGAAGAACCAAACTGATTCAAAAAAGAAGAGCACTGAGACTGACGTAATTCAAAATGTTAGAATTTTTGATCGACAATATTTTTGTCGAATTCGGAGGTCGTGTTTTCGAACAGACAATAGGGATTCCTATGGGAACTAACTGCGCGCCGCTTTAGCTGACCTTTTCCTTTACTCGTACGAGGCCAGGTTTTTAGAAGGGCTTACACAAAGAAAACAAAAAACATTTAGCCCAGTCCTTTAATTTCAGCTTTCGCTACATAGACGAGTACTTTCTCTTAGTAATCCTAAATTATAGGAGTATTTACATCAGATCTATCCAAATGAGCTTGAAATTAAGGAAACAACTGATACACCTACTTCAGCTTCGTACCTAGATCTTTTATTGTATATTGACGAAGATGGACGGTAGAAATCTAAGCTTTATGAAAAGAGTGATTAATCTCTCAATTGTGAACTTACCCTTTCTTATCAGCAACATACCTACCTCTCCAGCCTATGGAGTGTACATTTCACAGTTGATTCGTTACTGTCGAGCATTTAGTTTGTACAGTGATTTTTTGAACAGAGCAAAAACACTGTCCCAAAAGCTGCTTAGTCAGGGATTTGTTCAACCTATGTTAATTTCATCCCTCAAGAAATTGTATGGCCGTCACTATAATATCATTGAAAGATATGACGTGTCAGTAATGAAAGTGGACATTTTCAGCTAGATTCACGTCTTCCTGGATTTGACTACCGATTGTGACATTTTCCTAGATTGACTCACTCACAGTGTGACGGGTGCTTTCAACAGAGCAGGACATGTTTACCCTTCGGGAGCACCTGATATCACTCTCAGTTTCACTGGAGCTCACACTGTGAGTGCCTTTGTTTTGAATGTTGTGATTTCTATTTCTATGCTTTGTATCTGTCTAACGTCATTGTTTTCTGTGTCTAACGTCATTGTTTTCTGTGTCTAACGTCATTGTTTTCAGTGTCCTCGTTTCGGCCATGTCTTTCGACTTCGATTTTTGTAAATTCCACTCCTTTGATTTTCTACTGCCGTTGTTTTATTAAGAGACCAAAATAAAATATCGAATGAAATAAAAGGGACAACAGGAAACACATGCAATGGCTGAAAATTATAATTACATGAGACAATCTGTTAGGGAACTACACAGGAAAAACAAATAAGACAAAAGACAAACATAAACAACGATAGGAACTCGGGACAGCCGGAGTTGGTACCGGCACTAGCAAAGCCAGAGGTAGGGTTAAACCGGTTAATGGGCACCCAAATCTCCCCTTTATCTGTCCCGTTTCCCTATAGTATAGTAAACATACAAATAAAACCCGATACAGGTAACTACTAACTCCATGACCACAATCTTGAAAGGAGAGAATATGACAATACGTAATTTTGAAAGATTGATCAAGGGGTGCTCGCCGCTAATCTGCCGGCTAGCTAAAGGAGCCTAGTCTGCTGGTAAAACACTGTCGTACTACGGAAGAATATTCAAACTCAAAACTTGCCGCAGGATTTAGTCAAGAATCATCATATATTTCAGTTGACATCGGCAGTATCAGTGAGAGGCCAGTATGTATGTAAAATTTTCAGGTCACTAGATCTCAAAGCTAATTTAACGGATGCAAGCAGAGTATCTTGTCAATATCCCCTAAAGAATGTAAGTTACGTCTCAGCTTTTCTGGATTTTTAATCAGATTCTGGCTTTTTCGAACAACATTACCGTAAAAACGAGGATTAGAAATGCCCTTAGTAATAAGCTGTTTGCGAGTAACGCCATATTTAGATATTAAATATTCATATCTGTTATAAAACTTCTTAAAGGTATTCAACAACTTATGAAATCTGTTGTAAAAGTTTTGCTGTGATAGTAAGGTTACGATCATTAAATCCGTCATTATTTCAAAGATTTTTAAACCTATAAGCACGTGCAACCGGCGAAGTTTGATTAACATTATCTCGGATCTTGCAATATCACGGGGCCTAATCTGCTCGTCAAAAAATGTGGGTGATTTCGTGAATACGTAAAACAAATTTGGGTGAAAAGGAATGTTCCATATAAAAATTGTTTTTATTTTCTAAATCAACCAAACCAAAAAATATAACTATGTGCATTCTAGGGACAATTTGAAACAAGGCCAGAACATGAGTACGAGACAGAAAAGGAAAATGAAGCCACAAACAGAAGATCAACATGCACCCAATTAAAACCATGGGTGAGATCAGATGCACCGCTAGAGTAAGCATCTCCTGCTTCTTATAAGACATTTGCCGTGTTGAACATGTCAACTCCGGTTGCTATGTCAAATCAGGTGGAGGAAAAAAAAACAAACTTTAGCTGTAAAGGGAAAGATCTGTTGTCATCAGGGAAACATATATCCCATAGTGGCCCATAAGATTGTGATTTCGACCGTAAAACTTCTGTAGTAATGACTTCGAGTTATGGGTATCAAACTCTTACTGAAGTAGCCTATTCGTAAGCAACCGAGCTCTTTCAAGGTAGTCATCTCAATGTTAGATAAAAATTAATATCGGTATGGGACATTTTAAGTCAGGGCCGCAACATGACAAAGACAAAAATGGAACGTAACTAAACTAAAGCACTAACAATGTGAATTCCATAAAAACTGGACATTTTTTACGTTTTTAATTTGTCAAAATCAACGTTTATAATACATCGGCAAATAATTAAATACCGAAGTTACTGTGAATTTATTTTCTGCATATGCGCATTTCGACAACTTATGTCTCTTCAGTGAAGATAAAATCTAAACGTTTGGCAGACCATCAACTCAAAGATATTTAAAAACTGATAGAGAACAAATAACCAATATGATCTAAATGTTTAACCAAAATCAGCTAAGGACAGAGCTTTGCATGAGGGAGATACTCCTTAGTTTTCAACAAAATTTACAAAAATTTAGATATTGTAAGGTTCAAAATAGAATCGGCTTTCGGGTCAGCACCGAAGTACTGACTATTGGGCTGGTGAATACCCTCGGGGACTAACAGTCCACCAGCAGTGGCATCGACCCAGTGGTAACAAATAACTACATACCGAAGTTACTGTGAATTTATTTTTTGCAAAGGAATAAGCAGCTTAATCAATAAACTGTTCCTGAGACCTATGTTATGTTTCAAAGATCAATGACGTGCTTTTTAGACATTATTATGAATCTATGACCAAATGAAATGCTTCCTTTACTTATATGATATGCTATTTGTATCTATAATATGCCGTTATGCCGTTAAGACATGCATATGATATGCTTGATTTGTTATTTTTGCCTTATTCGGCGACAAGATAATTGTTTAATTGTTAACTTTTCTTTTTTTCTAGTATTTGTGCGCAAATTAGAACAGCGTGAATGTAAACTTGTCTCCGAAATTCTTAAACTTCCCTGTAAACTTTCTAGAATATTTTTTCTATACTATGAATATCGTTCCTCCAAATTTGTGACAGTTGTCATATAATTTCATTGATGTTTCAATCTAACAAACCCCGGAGAAATATAGTATTAAATTTGGACTTTTTACAAACAATATTAGAATCCGTTAGCTATATCAAGTGATAAGACAATGCTTACTTTCTGAAAAATTTGGTTGTACACATTAATTTTTTTTTTTCAATAGTCAGTGCATTTTTTTTTTGCTATGTTTCCCTTCTTTACTTTTAAACATGATCAGTTTGATTTTTCTTGAGATTTGGTATTCACCCTCAGAAACTGTTATACTCCTGGCGATCACCCACAGAAATCTGCTTATACTGTATTTTTTGCTTAAATACCAAATTTAATTAACCTGTTTTTATACTTGCAGTTCCTTTTAGACATTTAGAGCTTTTATGATAAAGTACAGAAGCTTTCATAGGACATTGAAATAAGGCATTTATTTCTTAAACAAGACTGACAGCTCAAATTTTTGCTTACAATCTTCACTTTTGTGCACGTTTCACACAAAAAGTACAAATAATTTGCAATTACTTCGCCATAGAAGAAGCACAATTTCTTTGTAAACAATGCTATATGAACACCAATATAGTTGAGGGATTCTCACCAGGTGTCTGAGCGGGGTTGTTTACACATTTTGGTAATCACCCACAATTGAATTACTTATCTTGGGAATCACCTAAAATATTTTTCGAGCAGATTAGGCCCCGTGAATATGTCAATGCAATAGTAAACAGTTTTTATATACCTTTTAGACTTTGGAAAAGAATACAGACAAACGATGTTATACATACAAATTCAATACTTTGATATTTTATTATTTTGTTCAGTCAAAATTGTAAATGCTTAATGCAATTTTTATCTAACATTGATCGAAAGCAATTCATACAGAATGTTTTCGAGTACCATAGTAAAAAAATTGCGTTTTTAACTTACCAATTTATTGTTTCCACAGGCAAAGAAGAATGCTTAGTGACGGGAGAGAGTGTAATTTTGTCTACTAAACTTGTATATAACTTAACCGAGGCATTACAGACTGGAGAAAAGGTTTATTATAATAAAAAATAATTCAAATGTAAATTTTACAAGTAGTGTTAAAATTGTGTATTTCAATTCAAACAATTGGTATTAAAACAGAGTAATGTTGTTGAAGTGTTTAGGAACACTTTGTATTATTCTCAATAAATGATAGTTGATATTATTTGCATTTGGTTTGATTACATATATTACCGTGCCTGTAGTTTTTACAGCGATTTTGTCAACAGAGCGAAATTACTGTCTCAAAAACTTATACATCAAGGGTATAATCAGTCACTGTTGCAATTGTCACTACAGAAGTTTTACGGTCGTTACCATGATTTGACAGACCATTACAATTTTCACAAATGAGAACAGACATCTTTGAGTAGATCCAGAATTTGTTACCGGACTTACACCGACTGTGACAAAATCGGACTTTTCACCGACAGTGTGACAGGTGCCACTCGTGGAGGAGATCATGCTTACCCTTCCGGAGCACCTGATGATACCTCAGTTTTTATAGGAGTTCACAAAGCTAGTGCTTTAGTTTTTGGCGTTCTTGTTCATTTTTGTTTGTTTTGTCATACTGTCTCAATTCGTGTCGCTGTAAATTGCGGTGATTTTGGATTTACGATTTTAAAATTTCCCCTTTCCTCGTTCTTGTTCCGGTATTCGTTTGCCGATTTATATAACGATCCTGATTCTAGGCTTTTCTGTAAAACCAAATTTTGAATAAAAAAGTCACAAGACCATAGAGGTGAAACTGTCACCTTTATTTGCAAAAAAAATATGACAAAGAAAAGACCACATGATACCAAGAGAAACGAAGAATTAAAGATCTTAGACAAATATGGTGAGAATTGTAAATTTTTAAATAATCTAGTTTTAGGTCTGCTTATTGACACATTACAGTCACAATAATGTACAGAAAAACTTGTCCTTATCGGGTTCAATCCAACATGTGCCAATGTTTCAAGGCATCTACCCTAGATCAAGGGTTCAACGATTTGTCAGATTTCTTCCCTCACAAGCATTGTTACCATGCGCAACGCTCATAATTGCTAAAACTCATAAAACTAGCCGGCGGTTTGAAAGCTCGAATAGAGCTTGTATTTCCAACGTTAAATAAAACTAACCTTTAAATTCAAAGAAAACAACTGATTGTGAATAAATTCTCATGAAACAACGGCAGTAGAATACCGAAGGAACAAGGGAAGCGAAGACCACAAAAATCGAAATTCAAAAACATGGCAAAAACGGCAAGAGAGGAAAACAAAGACAAAACAAGGACGTGAGACAGGTACAATGCACGGAAATAAAAAGACGACACCAAAAACTAAGGCACTCATAGTGTGAACTCCCATGAAAACCGGGAGTGACATTAGGTGCTCCGGAAGGGTAAGCATGTCCTGTTCCGCTAGCGACACCCGTCACACTACCAGTGAGGCATATAGTGTTTTGAAAGGTCTGTTTGGTGGCCGATTGGTTAATGTCATTTTCTAACCCTTAGACAAAGAAACCAATAAAATCCATGGTACATGTTACTTCTCTAACTTTTCGTGTACTATATAGAGCACTTCTGTATAACCCTCTGATAAACCATGATGCGGAATTCAAATTACCCCTTCCTCTTTGCTGAGACCAGGTCATCCTTAGCGCTCATGTGATCATGTCAAGGAAGTTTTCCCAGAATTCTACACAAAATGGATACAGGGAATGGAATATTGATAAACTAAGCTTCCTTCTATGATGTTATTTATACGTTAAATCTAACTTATTGATTGGTAGCAGCAGATGTTGCATGAGTGGAAAAAATATCAAGTTGTTGATGATGACACGTCAAAAATATACACGCCTTTTTTAATGTTTTTAATGGCATTTGTATCATTGTTATTTCTTCATGCAATTTTTATCTTAGTTTAATTGAAAGACATTGCTACCGAATTTTTTAACATTAGTTCACCGTATCTGAAAGCAAAATTAATGTTTTTCGCCTTATTTTCTTTTTTTTTTTGACTTGTAAAAACCTCGATAAACTTTTGGGTAGTTTGAAAATGTTTGCATTAATCATATGCCACCTACTCGTTTGCTATGAATAACAAAATCCCGAAATTACTGTAGTTTCTGTAGAAAACCATTTCGACAACTTATGTCTCTTCATTCCATTCAAATCAATACATTCTGAAGACCATAAACCGAAAAACAAAAGCTGATAGAAAAAATTCACGATCTAAATTCAAAGCCACGAGCTAAGAACAGAAATTTTCACGACAAAAAGTCACACTTCAAATTGTAAATTTTTACCAAACATATGGGATAAAATGACACAATTTTAATTTGCCTTTTAAATTATACACTTATGTATGTAACAGTTTGGCATTTTTGAAAACACACAATGTCAAAAAGTGAAAGCAATCTGCAAATCGTTTAACTAAGCATTACTTTAGCCATGAGACCAGCTGGGACGTCTCCCGGGTTAAAAAGGTCCCTCACCGATGAAGCTACGGACACGGGTTCAATAGGAAACTTAGGTGTCCAGAGTAGTTCAGTTTCAACTTTGACAGATTCTCAGGAGTCACTTTCAGATCACACTCTTTCTACAAGTAGCTCATTACATTCTGCCTTACAGATTAAACATTGTTCAGTCAAATTACATGTTATTTTAAATTTTCCCGAACACCAAACACAAGGCACAATTTCGCCATGCTGAGTGAAAAACTGCAAAACTTGTAACATTCTAATCAGACACAAATTTTACCACACAGAAGTGATATAAATAAGGAGTGTGAATGAATTAATATACGGAATATCATGGGACTTGCCCAATATTTAATGCATCAGACGCGGACCAAAAGGAATTTGAAAAGGGGAGGGTTCCAATATAGAAAGGAAAGGAAATTTCGCCGAGCGGAGCGAGGCGCGAAAATTCTCGGGGGTATTTTTTAGTAAAACATCAGGATTTTCATAATAAAAATACCTGATTGTCAGAAAAAAGGGGGTTTCCAACCCCGGACCTCCTTTGGATACGCCAATGTGCATAATTCTACACAACTGCAATTTAAAAACGTAGGAATTCCATAATTACATGGTAAAATGAATTTCCCGTGGAATTTCAGTATGACCTAGGGAATTTTTAAAAATATTTTAATTAGAGAAAATATTCCCATGTACATGAAATAGAAGAAATCCCATGGGAATAATATAATTCCTATGGGGGTATTTTAAAATCTAAAGGGAAAAAGTAAAATTACATAAAAAAATGTATTATCTTATATGATTATGAAATTCTGGCGTTTGTTAACATACAGTCTTAGTAAGGAATTTGATTGAGTTTTAAGTAATAATTTTTCTTCATGTTTTAATAGATCCATATTTCTCGTTGAATTGAACATTTCATATAGTAGTGGACATCTTTTGAAATATGACTAGGAAAAATCTTGAAATCTTAAAGTCGGTTCTAACGGCAATGTCATAGTGCAAAAATCGAACTTATTCTTATAATTTTGAATATTTTTCATATTTCTATATTTAATTATTTTATTCAAAAATCGCCTTTATTCGTTTTGATAAAACCGTTAATTTAAGTTATACTAATTGTAATTTTATTTAATTAAGACTGCGTCATAAGTGACAAGTGGCAGAGTAATTCCGTATTAATCATTGCAAATGACATTAGCTCAAAATCATACCTAGGTATATAATCAGGACAATTTGCTAGCTTCGGCAGCTCGGAAATCCGACATACAGAATACGGACCCCGTATTCCTAAAATTGGACATTTGATGTTTTTGTGAAATTTGATTATTTTGTTTATTGTTATACTGTTGATGTTATACTGGATCAATTACAAAATTTCAAAGAATTATTTGTGTATTGCTTTCGCAACAGACTTTTCTACCGCTAGTTCCCCTCGTGTTGAAATTTTCAATACGAAAATTGGTGCTAGAACCCGGAGCATTCTGTGGATTTTGTAACATCTGTCTGCAGTTTGCGTTGCAAAGTTCCCTTACGTTAATTGTTAAGCATGTATCCTGAATATCAGAGATGGAACAGAGTGAACATTCTGGAGACTCAGAGATGGAATACCGTTCACCGTAGAAGAATCTTCAAAGAATGTACTAGATGCGGAAAACCCAGTACTGTCTATCATTATTGCTTTGCAGTCAAAAGTAAGTGTTTTAAATGTGGACATTTTGGACATTATGCAAAACTGTGTTTTACAAGACTACCAAATCAAAACGCTAAATCTGAAAAACGTAAAATGAGAGATTCTAGAAGAATGGAAGCATACAACAAAGCCAAAAGTTTTATGACAATTTTTCCTTATTCTGAACTTAGTGATAATGATTTTCATGACACCATGAAATCCATGGACAACACTCTAAGAACTGAACTCAAGGAAGTTAAGAAGCAAAATAAACAGTGGGAAAAGGCTAATTTTAAATTAGGCAAAGCTTTGTGTGTTGCCGATGCACGAGTAGAAAATTTTGAGCGTGAACTCCGCCAACTTAAAGAGGAAAATCGAAAATTGCGTAGTCCGCATAGAGATTTGATAAAGTGCCACGATGAAGAGATGAATAAGTTAAAAACGGAAATCCGTCAGTTAAGAACATTTTCTGCCGAGAAAATGAGACAAATAAATAATCTACAAATGGACATCAACTATCTAAGCGGTCAAATTCAATTCAAGGACAAACTTATCTCGGAATTCAAAATTAAGGTTAACGAATAAAGAACAACTGGAAGAAGAACAGAAAGACACACTGATTTGGAAAAGTAGGTTCGAGACACTTTCTCAAAACAACAACGTCAAACCAAAGAAGAAAGAAAAGAAAAAGTAAACAACAATTTAACAGACTCTGGGTCAGAGTCTACCTGGAGCATGGAGAAATTGTCATAGTGCAAAAATCGAACTTATTCTTATAATTTTGAATATTTTTCATATTTCTATATTTAATTATTTTATTCAAAAATCGCCTTTATTCGTTTTGATAAAACCGTTAATTTAAGTTATACTAATTGTAATTTTATTTAATTAAGACTGCGTCATAAGTGACAAGTGGCAGAGTAATTCCGTATTAATCATTGCAAATGACATTAGCTCAAAATCATACCTAGGTATATAATCAGGACAATTTGCTAGCTTCGGCAGCTCGGAAATCCGACATACAGAATACGGACCCCGTATTCCTAAAATTGGACATTTGATATTTTTGTGAAATTTGATTATTTTGTTTATTGTTATACTGTTGATGTTATACTGGATCAATTACAAAATTTCAAAGAATTATTTGTGTATTACTTAGTGAGAAATGTAGGGATAAGTAATTAACTGTATTGTGACTTTTAAGTTTTACTAGACGTATTAATTAAGTGTCACCATGTCAACTTTGCCCTGAGTATTAGTAACTTTTGCGATAAAAACTGAGACAGTTTTGAAAATATGGAAGTTGGAGTGCCGACACGAACACCGTAGTGCAATTATTTGGAATTCCGAAAGTGACTTGTTAAGTGGATATCCGCATAGTGTTTTATTTCGGACTTTTATTATTTTGTTTTACTGCTCTTTGTAAATTGTTATTTAATTCAATAGAACATTTTTTTATTATTTTGAATTAGTTTATTCGAAATCTACCAGCTAGTTCCCCCGTAATTTCACGATACGAAAGCAATCCAACAAGAGCTAATTCACGATCGCTTAGATGTAATCACACTAGATCTGCAAATCACTTATATTTCACATATACAAAAAATATCCTATTTTCAATATTTTGTGGTAATATTACACAAACGTGGGGTAATTTTATAGTCTGAGGGTGACGTTTTAAACCAAGCCAATTTCAACCGGCAAAAATGGTACAAAACATAGGTGAACAATAAAATTTCTCAAGATTCGAAATCTTTAGGAAAAATATAGTTAATTAAAACTTGGATGTATATATCTAGTTTCATTTTTTTCCTATGAGAGAGTCAAAATATTGCTAAAAAACAAAACAAAAATACAGAAACAAACAAAACAAAACAAAGAAATAAAAAGAACAAAAAAAATACAAAAAAAAACTAGAAAACTGTGAGCAAAGCTCACAAAAACATACCCTCGCTCCGCCGTTTCATTCTAGATTTAAAAAAAATCACACACAAAAAAATTCAAGTCAAATCAAATTTTTAAATAAATGGTGCACAATGGCAATATGTACTAAACATTCTGTGAAAGTTTCATTGAATTTCACCAAGTGGTCTAGGATGAGTTGTCGCCACAAAGTATGTATAATAACGAACGGACGAACGGAAGAACGACGACCGGACACCATGATCACTATATACCGCCCGCTAAAGCGCGGGGTATAAAAAATCAAGTCAAATCAAATTTCTAAATAGCTGGCGCACAATGCCACATGCACTGAACATTCTGTGAAAGTTTCATAGAATTTCACCAAGTGGTCTAGGAGGAGTTGTCGCCACAAAGTATGTACCCCCATGGCAGACGGTGAAAAATCAACAACAAAAAATTTAAGCCAAATAAAATTTTTAAATAGCTGGTGCACAATGGCAATAAGCGCTGAACATTCTGTGAAAGTTTCATTGAATTTCACCGAGTGGTCTAGGAGGAGTTGTCGCTAAGGGGGGCGATTTTGCCTCGAAAAAATATTTATTTTCATGATTATCTCGAACATATTATTATTTGCACTAAATAAATCAAATTATTTATTTGCATCAGCAACAAAAAATAATTCTTCAAATCAAATTTTAAAAAAAATTATATATTTCCATGACAAGTGGGATTAGAATATTTATTTTCATTGTCTCCAAGATTTAATTATTTATTCCAAAAAATTTAAAAAATCGCACACCCCCAACCCTCGAAAATCAGTTCCTTATGTTTGTTTTAAGTGTTTCCATATTATACATATCATGACTAAACATACTCTCTATAGTTTCTTTACGGTAATTGTCAAAAAATGTTCTATGGTGGCACTAAGACGTGAAGGCATAGTTATGAACCATTGTATAGTAACTTGAAGCCGGGCTATTGTTTAGTTTTTAATGTTCAAAACTTTAAAATGGATTTAAATTCTGTGACCAAAATGTGGCTCATTGCTTCCCTTGTTTAAATTACACCACGTGTGCATTCAGATACAGTATTTGCACATCAGTGCAAACTTGCATAAAGACATTAAGTGTTAAAATGCATAAGTATGTAAAACTGAGCGTGTAAATAGAGCTTGAGTTTGATAACACAATTTGATTTCAAACTGATTAGCCAACAAAATACCGAAGTTACTGTGAATTTAGTTTCAGGATATGGCTCATTTCGGCAAATTATGTCTTCAGTGCAGATTGCATGAAAACATTTGGAAGGCCATAATTACCATAAATAATGACTTCTAAAAATGTGGGTTCATATAAAATGTATAGTACAAATGACAATGACAAAATTTTTATCAGCGGAATCGGAGATTCAGTGGTGTGTGGACCCCTTTTTCGTGAAGTGAATGGAACTCCATTTATTCTAAGGTTGGATCTGGCAATATTTTTGAAAGTCTGTGTGATTTAATAGATTTCAGGATATATTTTGAAGATGTAGAAATTTTTGACTTCACTCAAATTTTAACTCGATAAATGAAACTAAAATTATTCGAGTTCAATGTCATGTAAATTAAACTTGAACTTTAGTACATAGAAATCTAATACAAACTGTAACTCTTACTCAAATCGGCAATCTAGAGTTAGCCCATACAAATACGTGAACTATCTTTAAAAGTGAAGGTTGCCCCGAAGGTAAATCTCTTCCGGTAATCACCGATGCATCCACGTTAAAACCCGATTCGTACGTATTCGGCATTCGTTTATGTTTCGTTTGTCACTTACTACACCTAACAATGAATGGTCCTTTTGTTTCTTTCGTATGCTTAAGTAAACTTTCGTTCGTGAGTTATCGAGAAATCTCTATTTGGTGTTGTATAAAAGGTACTTTTTGTCCACTCGTTCAATAATTCTCCACTTTTCAGCGGAAATCAAAACCAAAAGGTTGTCCAAACTATATTTGTTTATGTTTTATTTTTATTATTGTTACTATTTTTTTGAATTGATTAACTTGTCCTGCACTGCACAGGACGTAAAACCAACTAATATCTGAATGCATTATTCGTATATTCATTTTCAAATGTTTTAACTAGCCACAATTACAATATAAAACAATTGGGCTCGTATCAACACTTAAATTTATCGCAAACTATATACCAAAGCAAAAAAGGAGAAATTAAAACAATAACAATAAAAAAAAAAAAACGCTGTAATACAGATTTAATACAAACTGAGACAAAACAAACACAAATGAAAAAGAACCTGACAAACCGTAAGCACTCTCAATGTGAATACAATAAAAACTGGGTGTGCTTGGGATTCGTAATCTGCTCCACGAGGGTCACGCTTGACACAGCAATGAGAATTCGGTTTTGTCATATTCGTTGTTTGTCATTTCGGTAGTAAACTCTGGACCTACCCGATTTTGTGAAATAGAAATATGTTTGGTGGGGGGGGGG
>MJUU01025454.1:14791-28292 GCA_002080025.1 Modiolus philippinarum
AAAAAAATAAAGTCGGGATTCCGGGATCAGACACCCTCCGGCCCTCCTCATGGTATGATCTGTTAAATCATGGGAACCACCGTAAAACTTCTGTATTGACAGTGATTTAACATAACTTTGTATTTTGAGACAGAAGCATGATAATATGATTAAGTTAAGAATGAAAATATAATTTTTTCTCTCTGTTTTTTTAAACTGAATTCGTGTGTGGAATGGAATGTTAGCCTTGTCAATTAAGTGCAATGTTTACTAAAAAGAGGGAAAGATAGGGGGTTTCTTTCTCCTTTCTCCCGCCCCATTGCTCCTGTCTCACGTTTCCTCTCTCCTTTCTCTCGCCCTTTTTTTCCTGTCTCCTGCACCCTCTCTCCCGGTCTCCCTTTCATTTTCTTCTCTCCCTTCTCCCTTTCTGACCCCATTCTTCTCTCTCCCACCCCTTTTCTCCTTCCTCCCGCCCCTTTCTCATTTTTCCTGCCCATTTTCTCCAGGTCTCCCTTAACCCTGTCCGCCGTGTCAAAAACGTTATTTTACAGAAATAATATCGTAATTAGACAATTTCAACATGTTCCGTTGCACGACACAATACCGAGCGTAACGTCCTACTGTTCCACAGATAATTGGCGGGTACTTGACACACTTGACGTCACAGCCACAATTGTCTACGACGTAGCAACGATAGTAAAATAACATCGGCCTAAAATCGGCCCTCTGGCACTCAACGTAGTATAAACAAATCGGCCGGAAATCGGCCCTCTGGCATAGAAAGAGTTAACCAACAAAACTTATTACACCAGAAGTTATGATGATCTGAATTGCTCCTCGAGAGATTTAATTTATGGCTTGGAGTGCTCTCTTTGTGGACCGATTTATGTAGGGAAACCAAAGATAGGTTAAAAAAAAGTATGTACGGACAGATACGAAGTAAAAGATAACAAGTCCCGACATGTTTACGCACATTTCAACCAGCCAGATCATTCGATCGTAAATATGAAAATCAGGATTATTGAAAAAATTTATCATAAGACAAACAACGCTAAGTACACCTTATCGTCTACAAAGAGAGGAATGCTGGATCAAAGAGCTGGGAACAGCAATACCCTACGGTTGCAATGATAATATTAAAAGTGTAGGTAATCTTTCAAGCCCAGGATGCAGTTCTGTGAATGTGATGAATATCCTTAATGGAAGCCAGCGAAGACCACGTAGTCATGGACATAGGCATTATACCGCCCAACATCTACATGAAATTTCAATTAATGGTCCTTCCATTTATGAAAATGCCACTAGGTATTCATCACAGTCGTACAAAATTGTATTCCTTGCCACTTTCGAAACTTCATTCGTTTTACAAAGTATGTTTAGATTCATCTGTGACTGACTGGCATTCTCTGGAATGTAAATTAACAGCTATCGTTATGGACATCTCCAATCACAGACTGTTCAAACCTGCTACAACTTCTGCAAATAAACCTGGCAACCGATCACTTCTTAAAATTCAGTTTGCTAACAAAGGCCTAGATGCCATTAATCTCGCCAACATTCTGCACAACAAAACAGTGAAATCTAATATTCCTTCTTACTTCAAAGACCAGTCTGTTCCACTTATCTCTTATTTCTACACTTAATCTATTGCAACCACTATTTTCAATCACAAAAGGGTATTGCGTGATTTCCAGATTGATGATTTTAAGGCTAAACCGTCTGATTGCACCTGCTCCTCTTCCCCATTCAACTATAGTCCCGCTGGACACGTGATAACGGGTGACCTAGATATCGTTGAAAACCAAAAATTACGAGATATTTTTTCAAAAGGTCCAAAATTCGGTGAACCCCAGCACATCAACTGGAAGTATAACTTCAAAGTTATGATGGATGCAGTTGAAGACTATGCCAGAATGTGGGCAAAGAAAGAAAAAGAAGATGTGGAGACATTGTCAGACTGGATCAGGTCGATTAAGTCATTAATCATTAAACATCGATGAAAACTAGAACGCCATATTTGATGATCCTCTTGCTGCTAAAACATTGACAAACCTCCAGGAAAATACTTCATAGTACCTGCAGACAAAGCTTCTAACAATATTGTATTTGTATGCAAGAAACACTATTTAGACTGTCTTGTTAAGGAGATGGGTATTGACACTTATTTCCCAACTACATTATCAAGGGACGAGATAATCACAAATCACACTCCTGTGTTAGCATCCTTCGGTATCAAAGTTCATGAGAATAACAGTTATCTCCCTTATATTTACTGGGTGCCTAAGCTTCACAAGAATCCCTACAAACAGATTCATTACAGGATCTGCCAGATGCACCACTAAGCCCTATCCAAACTCCTTACCACTTTACTGACTGCAGTAAGAGATGATCTAAAAAGCTACTGCGAAAAAGCCTATTCCACGAGCGGCGTGAATCAGTTGTGGATTCTTAAAAATTCCAAAGATCTCCTTGAACAGCTCTCCTTAGACAGTCTCGCATACTGCAATAGCATTCAAACATTTGATTTTTCCACCCTTTATACAACTCTTCCCCATAATAAACTTAAAACAGTAATTTCCGATCTGATACATCAATGTTTCTTTACCAAAAATGGAGAACACATGTATTCCTATCTGGCATTAGGAAAAGATAAAACATATTTTGTTAAGAACCACACTGAGTAAACAAGAAATACAGTGAAAATGACGTGATTAAGATGCTTGAATTTTTGATCGACAACATTTTTGTTGAATGTGGAGGCCGTGTTTTCAACAGACAATATGGATTCCTATGGGATCAAACTGTGCGCATTTTTAGCCGACCTTTTCCTTTTTTCGTATGAAGCAAAGTTTTTACAAGGGCTGATACAACAGAAACAAAAACAACTAGCCCAGACTTTTAATTTCAGCTTCAGATATATAGACGATGTACTTTCTCTTAATAACACAAGATTTAAAGAACATTTACATCGCATTCACCCCAGTGAACTTGAAATAAAAGAGACAACCGATACACCCGATTCTGCTTCATACCTTGACCTTTTGTTATACATTGACGAACATGGACGTCTGAAATCTAGATTATATGACAAACGTGATGATTGTGACTTTCCAGTTGTGAACTTTCCCCTTCTTTCAGCAAATATACCTACATCCCCAGCATATGGAGTATATATTTCACAATTAATTCGTTCCTGTAGAGCGTAGAGTACATAGAGTGACTTTGAGGAAAGAGCAAAAGCACTGTCACAAAAACTGCTGAGTCAGGGATATGTTCAGCCGTTGTTACTTTCGTCCCTTCAGAAATTCTATGGCCGTCACCACGACAACATAGCGTCGTGTGAATATTATACTGTTGTATATCACAATTTCCTGAAACTGAGAAAAATCGACTTAAAGTTTGAGGTCTATTTTTTCCAAACTGTTGGTAGAAAGTTGCCTCAAAGTTTCAAAACGACATTTTGTACATAAAAAGCAAGTAAAATTAATTTTTTAAATGAAGTTAATTCATTACATTAAAGAAGTAATTCCCCCCTTTTTGGCTGTTGTAACATTCTGATTTTCAAAATCTTACTTTAAAAACACAAAAAATGTTATAAGTCCTGGAGATGTAACATTATAGCAACTACAGGATTGAACTTTCTTACGATTTCGCTACCCGGATGTCCATGCTTTTCTAATGGACAATGGAGATATAACAACGGGGGTACCCTGAAAATCATACAAAAACTCACTAATGTAGAGTGATCTCACCGTAGGGAGATAGATCAGTATAAAATTAGCCGAACTGCATTGTTATCTCCAATTTTTCAAAAAGTGGAGTTATAACAGTATAATATTCACACGACGATAGATAGATATGAAATGTCAGTGTCACAAATGAAAACTGACATTTTCAGCTAGATTCACGTCTTCCCGGATTTGACATTACCGGTTTTGACTTTACCCTTGGATTGACCCACTGACAATGAGACGGGTGCTGTATACAGAGCAGGACATGTTTACCCTTCCGGTGCACACTGTTAGTGCATTAGTTTTTTGTGTTGTATATGTAATATTCGTGTGTTTTGTTGGCATGTGGTGTCTGGTCTTCCGTCTTCTAGTGTTCTTACTTTTGTCTTGTCTCCGGACTTTGATGCTTTGTTAGTCAGTACTTCGGAAAGCCGATTCTACTTGGAACCTTACAATATCTAAATTTTGTAAATTTTGTTAAAAACTAAGGAGTATCTCCCTCATGCAAAGCTCTGTCCTTAGCTAATTTTGGCTTACATTTAGATCATTTTGGTTATTTGTTCTCTGTCAGTTTTTAAACATCTTTGAGTTTATGGTCTTCCAAAAATTTAGATTTTATCTGCACTGAAGAGACATAAGTTGTCGAAATGCGCATATGCAGAATTTAAATTCACAGTAACTTCGGTATTTAGTTATTTGTTCCTTCGGTATTCTACTGCCGTTGTTTTTTGAATTTTACTTTTTGATAAAACTTTCTTTTTTAATTAATAAAAAAGTCCGAGTAATAAAATTCTAAATGTCTTTGATTTCGTCCAAGAAGTTAAAAGACCAGATGTAATTTCCTGAAAAAGAAAGGAAATGGGGTAAATATCAAGAAGACAACATCCCATCCCAGGTTAAATAACAAAATTCCGAAGTCATTGTTAATTTCTTTTCTGCATATTTTCGACAACTTATGTCTCATCAGTGCAGATCAAACCAAAACATTTGGAAGTCCATTAACCGAAAAACATGTAAAACATGAAAGCCCGAGAACAAATAACCAAAAGGATCTAAATAGAAAAGCCAAAATTCAGCGAAGGACAGAGCCATGCATGAGGGAGATACGCCATAGTTTTAAACACAATTTTGTAAAATTTAGATATTGCAAATTTCAGTACAATCGGTTTAATCGACCCAAAACAAAGCATCTAGGGGTTACCGAACGGTCTTCAAAGATATTTTTTATGCCCCCGGGACGATAAGTCGGGGGCATATTCTTTTTCCCTCGTCCTTCCGTCCGTCCGTCCGTCCGTCCGTCCGAGGGGGTATATGGTTTGTCCGCGCAACTCCTCCTACAGTTTTTATGCTAGAAAGTTTTTATTTTGCAGATCATTTGTACGTATATTGAAGATGTGCATTGATAAGGATTTTGATTTTGGTGCATTTTTGTCAAAAATTTACATTGTTGAACTTAGTCATTTTTGGTGATTTTTCATAGAGGGTACATAGTTTGTCCGCGCAACTCCTCCTACAGTTTTAATGCTAGGAAGTTTTTATTTTGGAGATCATTTGTACCTATATTGAAAATGTGCATATGATAAGGATTTTCATTTTGGTTAATTTTTGTCAAAAATATACATTGTTGAACTTAGTCATTTTTTAGTGTATTTTTGATAGAGGGTACATAGTTTGTCTACGCAACTCCTCCTACAGTTTTGATGATAGGAAGTTTTTATTTTGCAAATCTTTCGCACCTATATTGAAGATGTGCATGTGGTAAGGATTTTGATTTTGGTGCATTTTTGTCAAATAAAAAATAATACATTGTTGAACTTAGTCATTTTTGAGGTGATTTTTCATAGAGGGTACATAGTTTGTCCGTGCAACTTCTCCTACAGTTTTAATGCTAGGAAGTTTTTATTTTGCAGATCATTTGTACCTATATTGAAAATGTGCATGTGGTAAGGATTATCATTTTGGTTAATTTTGGTCAAAAATATACATTTTTGAACTTAGTCATTTTTGGGGTGATTTTGTAATAGAGGGTAGCAACTCCTCCTACAGTTTTGATGGTAGGAAGTTTTTATTTTGCAGATCATTTGTACCTATATTGAAGATGTGCATGTCGGAAGGATTTTGATCTTGATGCATTTTTGGAAAAAATACACATTGTTGAACTTAATCATTTATTAGATGAATTATTAATACAGGGTACACAGATTGTCCGAACAACTCCTCCTAGAGATTTGATGCTAGGAAGCTTTAATTTTGCAGTTCATTTGTATCTATATTGAAGATGTGCATGTGGTATGTATGTTGATTTTGGTTCTTTTTTTTTCAAATATATACATTGCTCAACTTATAATTGTTTGGTGATTTAGTAATAGAGGGTACATACCGGTAGTTAATCTGTGCAACCTAGAATAACATGTGTTTAGCGGGGGCATCATATGTGTCTTACAGACACAAATATTACTAGAAAATCCCAATTTTATTCAACCTTGCGCGGGGGCATGACATCCTCTAGTTTTTAGCTCACCTGGCCTAAAAGGCCATGTGAGCTTTTGCCATCACTTTGCGTCCGTCCGTCCGTCGTCCGTCAACAATTTCAAAAATCTTCTCCTCTGAAACTGCTGGGCGAATTTTAACCAAACTTGGCCTGAATCATCACCAGGGTATGCAGTTTCAAAATTGTGTTCGATTAGTCCGAGGGTCAAACAACATGGCTGCTGTTACTAAAAATAGAACATAGGGGTAAATTGCTGTATTTTGCAAATAACTCGAAAACCGTTACAGATATCAAAAATCTGACAGGTGTAATAATGATCAGCATGGCAAGATCTACCAGCCCTGCAATTTTGAAGAAAATCTGAAAACCCGTCTTAGAGTTATTGCCCTTTTTCCTAAAATTTTCAAAATTTTGATATTTTTCATTTTTTATCAAAAAAACTATAACAGATAGAGGTTAACTTTAAATTGATAAAATGTTCAGCAAATCAAGATCTATCCACCCTGAAATTTTTAAGAAAATCAGAAACCCTTTGTAGGAGTTATTGCCCTTTTTTCACCAAATTTTAAAATTTTTTGTATTTTTCGTCTTTTATTTCCAAAACTATAGAAGATGAAGGTTAAGTGTAAATTGATGAAATGTTTGCCATGCTGTGGCGACTTCAAAACTGGTGTTGAAAATTGTTTGTTGATCGCCATTTTCAAAATGGCCGCCAAAAAAAGGCGGGAAAATGCAACATTGTCCGATTTCAATAAAAATTGGTTTCCAAATAGATATTGATGTTGCGACTTCAAAACCGGTGTTGAAAATTTTTCGTTGATCGCCATTTTCAAAATGGCCGCCAGAAAAGGCGGGAAAATTCAATATTGTCCGATTTCAATGAAATTTGGTTTCCAAATAGACTTCAAAACTGATGTTAAAAATTGTTCATTGACTGCCATTTTCAAAATGGCTGACAAAAAAGGAGGGAAAATTCAACATTATCTGATTTCAATGAAATTTGTTTTCCTAATAGATATTGATGTTGCGACTTCAAAACCGGTGTTAAAAATTGTACATTGACCGCCATTTTCAAAATGACCACCAAATAAGGCAGGAAAATTCAACATTGTCTGACTTCAATAAAATTTTGTTTCCAAATAGATATTGATTTTGCGACTTTATGGTGTTAAAAATTGTTGTTGACCGCCATTTACATAATGATGTATTGACTTCAAAACTGGTGTCAAAAGTAGTCCTTAGCAAGAATGTTTTTTGTCAAAAAAGTCCAACACAGACATATAGTAAAACATGATCATACTTTAAATACAGTTCAAAAATTAGTTGAGTTTGAGCTACCAAAGTTAGAGAAACTAAAATTTAACTGTATAACTTACAATGTTAGCTTGATTGTGGCAAATGAAAACAAGGTGAGCGATACAGGCTCCTGGGAGCCTCTGGTTTAATAACGACTTGCTATCCTACACCTACATACATATGCGGCAAAATTAAAACTAAGCATTTTCTTCCTCGTGCAAAGCTCTGTCCTTAGGTGATTTTGGCTTTAAATTTGAATCTCTTTGGTTATTTTTTTTTCTCTAAAAGCTTGTAAGCATCTTTCGATTTTTGAATTTCAAATTGCTCGGATTTTTGTCTGCACTGACAAAACTCAAGTTGTCGAAATGGACATATGCAGAAATTAAATTTACAGTCATTTCGGTACTTTTATTTGTGACTTTCTGCCCTGTGACTTTTCCACGGGAAAAAAGAGATTAGACTTTTTGTACAAAAAGTTTTATGTCTTTCCGTCCTCCTACCGTTTGACATATCACCACTGTTCTGTCATTCAATTCAGATGTCATGTTTTTGCATCAAAAGGGTTCATCGTAGATATGACCGGATTGATGTTACAAGACAAGATCTAAGACTCTAAAAAGACAAATCGAGTTCCACTTCCTAGTTTTATATTTGCATCCATTTTTTTAATACTTTTATAGAACACAACAAGGGAAATTAATTTCGTTCAATTTTCTGTTTCTTTACTTGTTTTGAAAACTTAATAAGCTGTTGGAACTACTACTTATTCCCACTTTGAGTAGGGATAATTTGGACATGGATTTTCATTGTTAAATGTTCCGTAAGTAATCGGTGTCTTATACAGTTTATCACGATACTATTATCATAGTATTGATCGTGAACGAATTTCCTAAAATTATGAAGTATTTCATCAGTAATACGGAGAACAGCGAAACAGTGGAAAACCTGTTACTTTTAATCAAACATTTGTTTGCAATAGTTTGATGAAGTATTCTGTATTACACATGTCGAAATGAACACATGTATTTTAGTTACCTTAAGCGTACTTTGTCTAGGCAGCTGTTTTGCAGATTTTTCAACCGTTCGAAAGAGGTCAGATACATCAACAATAATGATTTCGTTCTTGAGTAAGCTTGTTGACAGGTTACACATGTCTAACATAGAACTTCAGAAAATGGTCCGAGAAAATCAGAAAATGGAACATGAAAGTCAGAAAAAGATAATACAGCTACAGTACAACATGCAATCAATCATGAAAAACACAAAGATAATGAAAGGAAGGGTACGAAAGACCCAGTCCGATGTAACAGGGCTCCAGAAAGGCGTCCATGATCTGAAATTTAAAGGTAATTCATTCCATTTCACCTAAGAAGAATTTTGTTATCTAAATTCAAAAATAATTTATAATAGTTTGGTCTTAAGCCATGTATGTGTTACAGGCAACTTCTTAGATGAGAAATTTTGTCAACAGCCTAAATTTTCAGTCATTAAAAAAAACAACATCATCTTAAGACGTAAAGATGGTGTTGTTGTTTTTTTTTATAGAATGCCTAAAAAGAAGCAGTCATTTTACAAAGTGTTGAATTTGAAAAAAAAAAAGATTTTTGAAAAAAAAAATGATTTCTGTAATGATTCAAGATATTTGATAAGTAACTGCATAATATAATGCAATCTTACCGTCTGACTTTATCTAAATAAGTATTTTTGTGTTGTACTTTGAGATTGAAAAAGTAAGAGATGTATGATACCATAGAATGTTTAGCGGGCGTACAATGTGTATCGTCAGAATATTTGTCACATACCCTAGGTGAATATAACGGTTAAATTCTTTTTTCTTTCACAATATTTCATAAATGGTGATATCTAAAAAATGTTTTGAAATCAACCCACATGAATTTAGCAACTTACAATTAATCCTTATCAGGCAATGAAGCATCCAAAAGTTGCACTTAAATTGGATAAATGTTGTATTAGGTTTATTTGTATCACCTATAAAAGATGTCTGTGTCAAATGTTAGAGAATTTTTAAGATTCGCCGTCACTACAGAGAGAAAAATGACAACGATGTATTTCAAGTTTAACCTCTTCAATTTTATTACACACTTAATATTAAAAAGTTTTTTTTTGAATAATATCAATATTCTGAAAAATCAAATTGTTCTTAGCCATTTTGTAACAAGTCTGATATGGGTTACAAAATTGAGCTGTTTTATAAAATGCATAAAACAGCTAGGCATTATACAAATTGCCTAAATATTTTATTCATTCTATCAATTGCCAAACAACGGCAGTAGAATACCGAAGGAACAAGGGAAGCGATGACCACAAAAATCGAAGTCGAAAGACATGGCAAAAACGGCAACAGAGAAAAACACAGAGACAGCTACAATGCACGGAAATAAAAAAGACGAGATTAAGAACTAAGGCACTCATAGTATGAACTCCCATGAATACCTGGAGTGCCATCAGGTACTCCGGAAGTTGAAGCGTGTCCTGCTCCTAATGTCAAAATTATGACATTTCCTTATATATAACATTATTATAACATAACCATACAGACTACAGTCGTTTTGACGAAAATCTTGAACACACCCTGTACAAAATTGTCAATTGTTTACTCAATATCAAATGACAAAAAACTGAAAAAGAAAAGTTGCATGGATACAAAAAGACGCTTTCAATGTCAATCACCTGTTGATATTCATCTTGTCGAATAAAGTAATGAATACAAAAGAACTTATTAGAGAGATTACACGATACCATATTGGATCAAGCTTTTGATTTCTTCATGATATCCACCAGCAGCAACAAGTCGGTGACCCGGCTAATTTTATGGCAGTCGTTCAGAGCTTATGGGCCTGAAATAAAATTTCTGCTTGTCTTGGAGCTGGTCTCCTGTACCCTCGCTTGTCCGTCAATGTAGACGTAGGGATACACCCCTTGCGTAAACTTAACCATTCACATTCACAGTAGTCGCCAATTTGTCCCTTTCGGTCTTGAACAGGGTGGCGATTAGGTTCTTAGCCAAGGTATCGAGTGAGTTGAACATCAATCGTATCAAGTCGATGGACCGCATTTGTCATTTTCCCACCTTCTTTGAGAAGCCTATGTAAGTCAAACTACTTGACGAACAGGTAAGCTTCGTATCCAGTCACGTTTTTGGACACGATGGAGGAATTTAGGAAGCTGAAGTTTAAGTTGCATTGGATATGTACAGCTCTGTGATAGCACTGGATATGTACAGCGCCGCGATAGCACTGGATATGTACAGGGTGCCGATACTTTCCGGTGATATGCTCTTGGTCTCAAACCTTATAACCATTAAGTGCCCCACCACGAATGTGACATTACTTACTGGAGTCAAATCTTTTCTTTTCCTCGACAATCATCGCCATAGGTTTCTTTTCCTCAAACACTTTGGAGATGAGTCATTTTCTGCTCCAGGCGTTAAATAAACTTCCTAGCTGCATCAGGTCCCTGGTAGAGCACGGGATCCTTGTAGTCACCGTTGTTGTACTTCACTTAGTATAGAACTTTATGGCGTGTTGTGTTGCTAATATCTGGTGTAGGCATTGGACAGATTGGGAAGGTAGCTATGGATCTTCTCGAGGGTCACTAAAAGTCTGCATAAATCATGAATGGGACTCTTATCGGGCAATTCTAATCGGCGAATCACACGGAAGTTACTTCGCAATTCTCGGCCTTTACACTTCCTTCTTTTCTTACTCCATTGTCCTCCATTATCATTGTTGTTCACGCCTAAAACATTCACGTTGTTGTCTTGTTTAAAGCTATCAAATGCCTTGACTTTGACCGGGAACTTGATGTTAAACTTGAGCTCATCCTTCCACTGACTGTACTGCTTCGCACGATTAGTACTCTCCTAGTCAATTTCCTTATGACCAAGGGTGGATAGCATTTCTGGTTTTGGCTTGGACATTGACAACGGTCTACTAAGTCGAAGATATGTCCAAATATCCACCCACTTCCCTATTGCTGATACTTGGCAAAGCTCATCTTTACCTTTTCTTCCAGGAAGGGCATCTTCATCTCCATGTATGTACACTCCGTGATGACCACAGCCTCATACCGGAAGAATGTAACATATCACCTGCGGTAAGGTCAGTTCTGACCATCTCTACTCGAGGCACCAACTGCTCCCTGGTCCCCTACTTTGCGTCGAGAAAGTGCGCCTTCAGTGTTACCGTGGATGGTAATACGGCTAACCTTGAATATTAATGTCTCTACGTCATCAGATTTTAAAGGCCCAAACACCATCGTTCGACATATATAATAGTCTTTGACTGGTTTTTTATGTTCTTTTAAACAGTGAATTCACATTCAGTTACATTTTTTATTTTCGATTTCGTTACAATAAAATATTTATTTTCTAGCTACTCGAACATAGCAAGTTTATTCTTTCCCTCTACACAAATCATTTCCTAAATAGTTGTATGTTTGGGAACCATAAAATTTCAATTGTTCTCATAGCCAGTACATTACTATTCATTATTATCTTATACATATATTTTATACGTCCTATGTATTTTCGTCTATAATTCCCTTGATGTCTGTTGACTTTTATAGACATTTGCCCGATGACTTCTATTGCCGGATTATGTCTCTTGCCTGGTGAGGTCTATTGCCCGACATTTGCACTTTATAGGGGAACCAACGACATCTTAGACTCTGCCCCAGTCACTTATTCATGTAGGACAAAAACTACATAATGAAAAAAACCCAAACGACATCAAAATAGCTGGTATATTTTAATAAAACAAAGTGTTGCGCATTATATATAAAGTCATATAAAAATAAATATAGGTATGGTAAGCCACATTTAAACGGTAAAAATGTGCAAAAAATAAACATACTGGTAAAACCAACTAAAAGTATAAAAGGTTTAAAAAGTTAAAAGGAGGAACCAGAAGTTTCGATCACTTAGCTCTTCAGCGATGGTAGATTGGAACAAGAAAGGAATATTTAAATACTGTTGGATTAGTGCACTTCCAAATATTATCGATAAGTTAGTTACTTGTTACATTTAATTCGTTGAAAATTGATATTTCT
Organism: Modiolus philippinarum; assembly: GCA_002080025.1. Taxonomy (NCBI): domain Eukaryota; kingdom Metazoa; phylum Mollusca; class Bivalvia; order Mytilida; family Modiolidae; genus Modiolus; species Modiolus philippinarum. The sequence continues at coordinate 27,359 of MJUU01025454.1, forward strand.
CATCTATAAGTTGACAGTCAGTAGCTTACTTTAAATTAGCTTTAAAGAATTTCCTTTTTTTCTTTTAAAGTATATGAATAATGTAATAAAACAATTATTTATTGGGTGCAGGCAACGGTCCATTACAATTTTCCCTTGCTACTGGGAAACATTCAAGTGTTCTATTGCCGTTGGCCTTGGACAATGGAATACTTCAGTGGTTCCCAGTGCCCCGGGAAAAATAGTATGGTCCGTTGCCTGCATACCCATTATGTAACAATTATACATGTTATCAATTGATACTAATCTTCTGATTGGTTAATAATCTGCCGTCTGAATCAATACCAAGTAGTTCCTAATGATTTTTTCTGCATATTTATTCAGAACATGGGGGATGTCTGTCTGTGTTCGTGCGATCACGATATTTTTGTAATATTTCTACAGAGTTTGTTAAATATAAAAACGATTAATCTTTCAAACAACAAGTGACCTTCCTATTGTCTTTAAAGTCAGGTCACCCCATAAAGTACAAAATATGTACAGTAAATTGCATATGGCATTGCGTATTTGTAATTTATTTATTTCAGCGTTACATTTGTCAACTCCAATACAAAGGCGATTGAATGCAGCTATTCTACACGCGTCTAAACGAACACCAGAGTTATGTCAGTAAGAGGCTCAGGTGATTTTGACGTGATGAAAACATCGTCATTTAACATAACTGATCTAGAACAAAATTGGGATTGAAGAACTCAATGTCATACATCCTGAGGAAATCGACAGAAAAAAATATAGATTTGTAAATTAAAGTAAAGGTGTGTCCGCGGTTTGTGCGGCTGTGTAATTAAATCTTCTGTTGTTTTAACACAGGCTAAAATTGTTTCTTTTTTCGTCTTTTGGGTTTTTTTTTTTTTTTTTTTTTTTTTTTTTTTTTTTTTTTTTTTTTTTTTTTTTG
>MJUU01025454.1:28453-65607 GCA_002080025.1 Modiolus philippinarum
TTTTTTTTTTTTTGCTTCTGACTTTTCTGTATCTTTAACTTGTGTATCTATCAAATTGTAACCTCACTTTCAATAATTCATAATTAAAAGTGTAGCTGCTTTGGGCATTGGTGTTTATATATGTGCATATAAATATGTTCTGATATTGATAATTATTTCTATTAAGGTAAAGGTCCGGCATTCAGTGGCTTTCTCGAAACGAATGGATTTTTGACGTTGTCTCGAGGCCAAGTTGTGAAGTTTAACCGTATTATTCTCAACAGAAACAAGGGATATGATCCAAATACAGGTTATTTTACGGCGCCTTGGCCTGGATTGTACGAGGTGTCAGCTACTGTCAGGTCGGCAGTTGGTAAACATTTACATGTTTTCTTATGGAAAAATGACCATATTATGGGACTAGCCTATGGTAAAAACCAGAACAGTGGAAGTTTACAAATTGCGCTGCTTTTACAGAAAGGAGATAAATTATCACTTAAAAACGATACTGGTTCTTATGTAAAGGACGAAATGATGTATGGAGATGTTGCCTCCATGTTTTCTGTCGTTTATTTGTCAGAATAAAAATATTCACAAACAGTATAGTTAATTTATAATTTCATCCAGTCCATATGAATTTAATTCGCCTGATGATCTAACGTACAGTCTCATGAGTTTGGAAATCTATAGAGTGTGTTAATGGTATTATGTTCCTTATGTTTAATCCATATATTTGTAACTAACGAAATTATAGCCGATAAGGGTCATTTGAAATAAATATGTCGTAATTACAACATTACTACACACCGATGTGGAAATAAAGACATAATGATGTCACAAATACGACATCTTGTGTCGTTATTACGACATTCTGATATCAAAATTACGACAAAGCGATATCGAAATTACGATATTACGACGTTGAAATTACGACATCGCTTTTCATATTTCCACATTTACGTTTGAAAATCACAGAAGCAATATGAACGAAATTATGGAAGTCCTTTATAAAGATTTCTAATTTTTTCCAATCTGACGAAAAAACATAACCGACAGCACCAATGACATAATTAAACTCACATATAAATAAAATATACAGCCAGTGTGATCTTATTCATCATTAAGGATGGTACGTACTGCAGAAGACGCATCAGCTGGTAGAGTATCACTGGTCAAGTACACGTAGAATTTAAAAGATTTACCTATACCAAACATTTTACCAATGGCCCCGGGGGGGGGTGTGTCTTCCTATATATTGGTATACACAGACGTACCGCTGAAATGGATCGCTTTTTTGACAAGTCAAATATATCAATGGGGTGAAATTTTCACCAATCTGTTATATCAATGGGTAGATAATTTGGCATAAAATTATTAAAATCATGTTTGTGTTGCATTTAATCTTAATTTTTGAGATTAAATGTATTAAAAATTAACTTAATTGTAAAATATATTACAAAAACATTGTCCAGTGTGCAAACTTTGCAACTGCAACAATAAAACAAATAGATCAAAATATTTTATTAGGTCCGGATTTTCAAGGGAAATATATGAATGGTATGGTTATCCAAAATATTGAATATATGAATGGGGTGTGTTTTGAAAATCTCAGCCGTACGTCTGTACCCAAAAGTATAGGTTGAGACCCCCCCCCCCCGGGCCAATGGCGAACTGAAGGACAATTGTTATTAATATGTTTCTACGACATACGACCCAGAATAATGGCAAAAAGAGCAAAAATTACAATAATGGTTTATAGATTTTCATAAAAATTTGACATTGTTGAGGATAATTAGAAATAAAGCAAAAAATAAGAAAAATGAAATTAACTCTTTGGAATTAATACTGAAAAGATTGAAAGAAATTCATGACATGAGACTTCCTTGAAAATTGAAGAAGATATATTTTATATTTCAAATAAGATAAGGGAAACTGAATAAAAACTAGGTAAGATGTATGATGAAATAATGGGGGGGGGGGAGGGGAGGGTAAGATTAGATCTAGAGTCAAATGGATAGACGAACGGGAAAAAAATCAAAATACTTTTTGGGATTAGAAAAATCAAGGCAAGCAAAGAAAAATATAATATGTTTAAGAAAATAAAGATTGAGTTATAGAGACAGATCAAAGTAAGATACTAGAGATAGAATGGTTGAATAAATCACCTGGCATAGATGGCCTTACAGTTGAATTTTATAGAACCTTTTGGCCGTATTCAAAAAATGTTGCTGTAATTGTGTTTAATTTATGCTATGAAAAGGGGGATTGGTCTGATCAATTTGATTTATTTAAAAAATGATCCATTAAGCCTAGATAACTATCGACCAATAACCCTTTTAAATGTTGATACAAATTGATACAAAAATATTGCTTACACATTTGCTCAAAGAATTAAACCACTTTTTCATAAAATTATTAGTAGTGAGCAAAATGGTTATGTAAAAAATAGATTTATATATAGGATTTAATATAGACAAATTCAAGATGAAACTCATTATGCTGATACATTTAATATAGATGGTGCAATTCTTTTCCTTGATTTTTCTAAAACATTTCATTCTTTAGAATGTGATTTCATGTATAAATCTCTACAAATATTTGGATTCCAACACTCAGTTTTAAAATAGATTAAGACATTATATATCAACATAAAAGGTTGTATACAAAGTAATGGATGGATATCAGCATCATTTCTAATTTCTAGAGGCATTCAACAATGATATCCTGTCAGTGCATTGATATTTGTTATAGCTGTAGAAATTTCGGCATGTAAGACCATATAATTAAAGGAATTCAAATTAAATTAGATGTGAAAACTCATAATCTTAAGCTAAGTCAATTAGAAAGGCTCTTTATTTAATTGAAATATTTGGTTCTTTATCAGGTCTTGTTCTTAAACTGGCAGCGGTGGTATAAATATCTGTGGGCGGAGCCTGAGTTTCAAATATTCAATATTTTGACCATGGTTATGTCAAGGCATGAAAAAACACAATATCTAGTTCTGCAGGTTTTCGAAATAAAACTGAAGGACTTTGGATTGGGCGATTGAAAAACTGTAAAGAGAAATTTGAAAATATAAATTAGGAAAAGGGATCAGTAAAATGCTTAGGGGTTTATTTTTGTCATAACTAAACTGAATGTCAGAAATTAAATTTTGATAAACAATTTTTCTAAACCAGAAAAAATTGTAAATGAATGGAACAAAAGAAATCTGCCTACGATAGCAAAGATAACAGTTGTCAAGTCACTTATTCTTCCAACTGTTATCTACTTCGCATCAGTCACAGATAAAAACAAAGAACATATTTTAAAATTTTAGATGCTGGTTTTAAACTTTATTTGGGATGGAAAGCAAGAAAAGTTAAAAGAACAGTTTTATGTTCTAATGAATGTAGACAAACTACAAGTATTGCTAAATTGGATGAAACAATGCCAGATTTTTACCCCCAAAAATGTTAAATGTATGGATAAAACACAAACATGAAACTAATAAAAAAAGATCCTGTTAACTTTAAAGAAATCAGACAAGGGGAAATAAGTATATAAAATTTCAGGGAAAAGGTCTTATTTTAAAAAAGTGGATAAGAAATAATGTCATTTATGTTTAACGATATTATTAACTCTGAATTAGTTATCTCACACACTGTTTTTTTTCTGGAAAAAACGTCTTCAAAACTTAATTGGTTCAGCGAATATTAGTTAAAGCAATTCCAAAACATTGGCTGAACATATTGCATAACGATGAATCTATAAAAACTAAAGTCCAAACTAGTGCAATGATATATATTTCTAATAAAAATGGGAGACATTACACTTTAAAAGATATTTCGTCGAATTAAATCTCTATAAACTATTGGTAACATTCGAATGTGAAAAACGAGTTAGGTTTTCGAAAAAAGATAACATCTTTGGGTGATTTTAATCTTCAAAACAAAATAAGATATTCTTCATTTTAATTATACGTTCTTATAAGACAACAAATTAAGAATATTTAAATGGAAGTTATTACACTATATTTTACACCTTAAACAGCTTTTGTCAATATGCAAATTAGTCGAAACTCCAATATGTGATGCATGAAATAGAAACATATGATCATTTTTCCATAAATTGTAAATATTTCAATGTATCCTGGAATAAAATCAAATTATGTATATGATGTGTACAAGTTGTAATTGTACAAATTATAATTTGTATTTTCAGTTGGTACAAATTACAATTTGTACAAAATAAGGTTGTACAAATAATAATTTGCCTGTACAATACAGAATATTATTTTGATTTTAAAATATTATCTATACATATGTAGATCAAAAAATTATTTACCATGCACAAAAGGTGGAATAGAATTTTTGAAATATTATATGTATATTGAAAAGAAATCTAGCCTGTTCCTAACCTCTGCACAAAGAAATTTTATTAATAAAAAATGGTTGCCCTTGGAAGGTTTTTTCAATGGATGAACTCAAAAACGAAGTTAAAGAAAGCTAATTTATATGAATAAATTACATAGCTGTAATATTCATACAGAATATTTGTTTTCTGTCTGTCTGTAATGTATACATTTATTTGGATATATGAACTGTCAATATTTTAGTGTTCTATTTATATGTTCATGATGTTTTCAGCTTCAAAAATAAAGAATTACAAAAGAAAAATAATAATTTCCACAAAATTAGCCAAAAAATCACTTATAACTTGTACAAAATTTACATCATTTGCTAAATTTTATTTCAAATGATGAAATTAATGAAAATATGTTTTTATTTTAATATAATAGAGCACATCACACAATTTTACTAAATTTTGTATAATGAATTTTTTTATTTGAATAGTGTTAAACTGTGTTCAACTCTGTGGCTTTCAGTGAATTCCTGAAGGTTCCTTGTATGTCATCAACACCATTTAAAGATCATGTGACAATCGTGACTGAATTTCCTTTGTGTTGCTTTTTATTTATTTGTGAAGCTATGCGAATATGTGCTGCAAGAAGATTCTTTTCATACAGAAACATTTTTAAATATCTGTATTTTCAGGTTGTACATTAGAGATTAAAATTCAAAGCACAAAAGCAGCTACTAATATTGTGTACTGCCTGGTCAATAATGAATAGCTCTGATTAAAATTAATGATTAAGATTTTTCTGTTGGACACCACGGTAGATATTTTCCATTGTGGAGTTGTCCCCACTTATTGGGTGTCCATGTTGGACGGACGAATAAACACATAGACAATACAACATAACAGGCGATGTCATTTGTGAAAAAATGTACTTACGGTGGAGTTTCGTTCGCACAAAATGCAATAGCTCACAACCCCATGGATGTTTAAAAAATGTTTGCCTAGTTGAACAAAAACAAAGGAAGCCCCTTGTATTAAGCCAATGGTTGTCAGCATGGAATAATTTACTGCCATACTATGTATAAAATCTCCTGAATTAGGAAGTGTACTCCCACACCATTCAGATCTTATTTTAGAAATGTCAAGGGAAAAAGGTAACTGGCAGTATTATGACATTGAATTCAGGAAATTAGTGGGAAGCAAATTGGGGTTCTACTCATCTAGAATAATATCTAAAAGCACGGCTAAAAAATACTAGCAGTGAACCATTTAAACGCAGTAACGACCCACGTTGGCCACATGGGGTATGCTTTTCATTCCATAGAGGCAATGGGTGCAAATTTGGAGAAAATTGTAGATTTCAACATAAATGTTTCAATTGTGAATTTAATCATCCATATTCAAACTGTAAAAAAGCTGTCTCCATTCCTTTTCGCTTTCAACCAGCAAGTCAAAACAAAAATGTCCCAATCCCACAGATAAGTTCCTTTCGTGTCCAACCTGGAAAGACACCAAAAACTTCCGGAAACCAGTTAGAAGTTGTCCGTACCCCCAAATAACTCACAAACTGCGAATACAAAGTTAAGACGAGAGTTCTAACTTCTTTCATAAAAACACACCTGTCAAAGTTTTTAGACTTTCATATTGGTTACAAGGTTATGACACAAATAATTTTAACTGTTTGATTAATGGCTTCAAATATGGATTCGATGTGAGGTTCAAGGGTTCTTTAACCCCACATTAATTTCAACGAAAGATAAGCCAGAACTAGTGACAAAGAAAATTAAGGCAGAACTTGAGGTTGGTAGATTTGAAGGCCCATTTGATTCTAAACCATTTCAAATTATGCAAATATCCCCTCTTGGTCTTGTGGAGAAGAAAACTCCTGGTACGTACCGACTTATCCATCACTTATCATTCCCCGAAGGCCTGTGTGTAAATGATGGTATACCAGCTGAAGATTGTCATGTTCAATATGCTTCCATTCAAGATGCAGTTAGTAAGATAAAAATTTTGGGCAAAAACTGTTATTGTGATAAGACCGATATAAGCAGCGCATTTCGCATTATGAATATCAAAGAATCTCAGTACCACCTTTTTGGATTTATGTGGGAAGGTAAATATTACTTCGACAAAAATTTACAGATGGGATGCAGTTCAAGCTGTAAAATTTTTGAAAAATTTAGTATTGCTATTGAATGGATAGCAATTAACAAGCTTTTAATTCCCCATATTGTACATATTTTAGATGATTTTTTAATAGTTGATAAAACTGAAAGTGATTGTAAAAAGAATTTAGAACGCTTTCTGGCAGTATGCAAAGAATTTTGCAAGATAAAACCTTTCAACCTTCAAGAATAATGACTTTTTTGGGTTATGATTTAGATACCACTCTAATGGAAGTCTGTCTTCCAGAGGACAAACTTTTGAAATGTCAGAAGCTAATTCATTCTGTATTGAAAAAATTACACTTCGAGATCTCCAGTCAATCATTGGTACACTCAATTTTGCATGTGCTGTGGTCCTTCCTGGGAGAGCCTTCCTTCGACGTTTAAGAGATTTAACAATAGGCATACAAAAGCCATGGTATAGAATAAGAATAACTAATGCTGTAAAAGAAGACCTTAATACTTAGCTAAAATTTTTAACTCATTTCAATGGGAAATCATTCATTCTTTCAGACCGTTGGTTAACGTCTGAATCTCTTCATCTTTATACTGACGCACCTGGTGCTTGTGGTTATGGGGGTATTATGGATAAACAGTGGTTTTATGGTGAATGGAACAATGAATGGAAAACTAAAAATATTACTGTTTTAGAATTATATCCAATTGTAGTAGCTGTTGATCTTTGGAGTAACAAGTTAAAGAATCTGGTGTGTGGTTTTCCACACAGATAATATGGCTCTTGTTACTATTATAAATAAACAAACATCAAAAGATGTACATGTTATGTTCCTTATAAGAAAATATGTGTTAATTTGCCTTTGAAACAATATATTTTTTTTTCAGACAGAGCATGTCTTGGGTTCCAGAAATGTATTGGCAGACAAAGGAATAGGGGCGGTAAGGGCGTTATTTGGCCTGAAAAATAAATTTGGTTGAATTCAACGAATTTTCTCATTGAAATGTTCTATTGGTATGGCTTTTCAGTAAACAGTAACATTTCTCAAATATTGATGTTTGATCATTGAGTTTTTGAGTGTAAAAGAAGGGACAAATTGAAGATTTTGTAGAAAAATGACAAATTTGACCAATTTTGATTACTTTTTCTGCATAGGAAATATCGAGCACATGCAAGAACCACAAAATTATTTGTATGAGAGGTTCAATTCATTTACACCAATAAGTTGGTAAATTATCTAATTGGTTCTTGAGTGTGCTCGATATTTTTGATTAGGAAAACTGCTCGGAAATCAGCCAAATTCGGTATCTTTCTATGAAAATCCTCAAAAGTTGCCTTTTCATGACGTCAGAACTACACCTATTGTGACGTCATTGGTTCTAACTTTTGTTTTTTTTCTGTAAATGGGATCTAAACTTTGAAACAAACATGAAAGAAAATCTTGAGGAGCAATTTAGAAACTCACTGGAATCTTGGACCAAATCAACCCCTTATCGCACCTTGTCCTTTCACGTCTTCAGTTGCATGCATTCCGTCAACTAGCACCACATGCAGATCCTTTTCCAAAACAGATTCCAGATCTACCAGTTTCAGGAAACTTGAAAGCACACTAAATGAAATTTTTAAAAATATCTTGTCAGCATCATCAAAGCAACCATACAAAAGGGCGCTTTTACATTATAAAGCATTCTCAGAGGAACACAAAATAAAGTATCAGCTACCAATCATGATGTCAGATCTTGTACTATTTATTGCTTATTTGAAAAACAATTCGTTTGCACCAAGGGCAATCTCAACATACATTTCAGCTATTAGTTTTGTCCACAAAATCAATCAATGGCCAGACCCAGCCAAATCATTTTTGATAGAGAAATTGATTTATTCACTTCACAAAAGCAAAACATCTGATGGTAGGCTTCCTATCACAAGTATAGTTCTCTGCAAATTTATTACAGCTCTTAGGCAGACACTATCCTCCATATATGATTTCAATGTTTACATTGGCGTACCATGCTCTTTTACGCATTGGTGAAATAACTGTCAATAATAACTCGTCCACAAATGTTCTTAATTTAAACCAATTGGAAGTATCCAGTAACAAGATAATTATTAATTTTGTCAATTATAAACATTCTGCTGGACAGACATTCCGTCTCGAAATAAGACAACATAGCAATCATACAATATGTGTAGTTACCTCTTTAAAGAACTACCTGGCTATCCGCAGTCAACAATGGGGTCCATTATTTATCAACTCAAGCGGCTCTCCAGTTTGTAGGTAATTTTTTCAAAGCGCATTAAATAATACATTGGCATTTTGTGGATTAAGCCATAATAGGCCATGGGCTGAAATCACTTTCCGTGCACCCCCCCCCACTTCCCATGTAGACCGATTTTTTTAGTCCTCCTATATCCCCTCTTCAAAATAAAACATGTTAAAACATCCTTTCGTAAAATAACCTGAACATAACCTGCAAGCATAGACAGTATAGGGCCACTTTTATAGTACACTTTTATAGTACATCAAGAAAAACTCTTAACCTAAGTTTCATCTTTTAAGCTCCATAATTATTTAATGATAAGTGATATCTACTGAAATTTGGTACCAAATTAAAGCTAATTTAATATCCTTTTCATCGAACTCAAGTTTGGGCACTTTACTCTATTTTTTAAACCTGGGGATACAAAAAAATGTACCCCTTCCCTTGTCATGGAATTAGATTTTTTCACAATTTCGACTTTCTGACTTTATGGCCGTAAAAATCTGAATATGTATTTAATAATTGCCGATGTAGTAATGATTTATGATATGTTAGCAACAAACATTTTAGTTTCAGATGTATTGTAGGTTCAGGAATGTTAAAATTAGCACCCCTCCCCCTAAACATTAAGGGAAAATATGAAATATTCAGGCTCTAAATGATTAAAGAATAATGTTTTATTGAAATTCTAGTGTGTATTTCACTAAAGCTGACATGCAGAAGATCATTTAAGTAGATTTAAACTTTTAAGAGGTCTCTTTTTGACTCTTCTGCTCGAAATTGTATGCAAAATGGGAATTTTCCGTTTTTCAGAATTTCTGCTGTTTTGACTTTGAGATGCAAATAATTCATGAAATTGATATATAACTTGAAAATGTTGATTAGATATCCTTTCATTATATCTAAGCCATAAGAAATTATGCTTTTAAACATTTTAGAATAACTACAGTCTCATAAATTATAAACATATAACCCCCTTACCACAAATATTCAACACAATTTATTTCATTTTATTCAGCTTGAAAAGCTTAAACATTGTATAAAGGTCCAATAACATATCATTTTAAACACCAAAATACACAGAGACTCCCATAAATTACAAATAAGATCATGTTTATGGTTTATGGACAGTTATACAACAATTCAACTTTGAATTTTGTAAAATTCCGAAATGCTGAAAAATCCCAAAATATGCAATTTTACCCATATTTTGGAGTAAAAATTGCATATTGCGATATATAAAATGCATTTCTTAAAAGAAAGTAAAATATAATACATATTCTGGGGATTTTTAAGCATCATTTTCTTGGGGTAGGGGTAAAATTTTCGGTATTTAGAGTCACATTGAACACTCCTTGTTCTTCTATCACTTAAAATCTTAAAATTATCTTAAAATCACTGTTTTTAGATAACTTGTATCTGTGTTAGAACAATGAATTGGCATATCTGCATATAAATACTCCGGATTTGCAACATATAACTATTTAAAAATGAATTTTGGTCAAATCTGAAATGCTGAAATTTCCCATTTTTCATCAATTCTGTACAAAATATTGAGTGGGACTTAAAATGACAAATCTTGATAGAAATTATGCAACATTGTTATATGGAATGCAGATTTTGTGTGTTTTAGTTATCTCTATGTGAATATAGTAAAAAAATTGACTATTATAGGGAAAAGTTATTGGGGTAGGGGTAAGTTTTTCGGTATTTAGAATCACATTAATCAGTCCTTGTTTTTCTAAACAGTGTTTTAAGACAACTAATGTATCGCTTAGAACAATTAAATGTCATATTTGCAGATGAATCCTCCAGATTTTACATATATTACGATTTAACAATGCACTTTGGAGAAAACTGAAATGTTGAAAAATCCCAGTTTTCATCAGCGAAGAAAGAAAAAAAAAGATGTGGAGACATTGTAAGACTGGATCAGGTCGATTAAGTCATTAATCATGAATCGTATCCGGCGCTTGAAAACATCTATGAAAACTAGAACGCCCAGAATATTTGATGATCCTCTTGTTGCTAAAACATTGACAAATCTCCAGGAAAAATACGTCATAGTACCTGCAGACAAAGCTTCTAATCATATTGTGTTTGTATGCAAGAAACACTATTTAGACTGTCTTGTTAAGGAGATGGGTATTGACACTTCATCTGGCAATCCTACTTATTCCCCAACTACATTATCAAGGGACGAGATAATCACAAATCACACTTCTGTGTTAGCATCATTCGGTATCAAAAATGATGAGAATAACAGTTATCTCCCTTATATTTACTGGGTGCCTAAGCTTCACAAGAATCCCTACAAACAGAGATTCATTGCAGGATCTGCCAGATGCACCACTAAGCCATTATCCAAACTCCTTACCAATTTACTGACTGCAGTTAGAGATGGTCTAAAAAGCTACTGCGAAAAAGCATATTTCCACGAGCGGCGTGAATCAGATGTGGATTCCTTATTTTTCTTAGATATGTTGTACTTGTACATGAGATAGTATCCCATGTGTACACTTTGTTCAATACCTATTATCTAAATTTATGTAAATTCTAAAAAATAAGGATTAACTCCCTCCATCGTAGTTTTGTCCTTAGGTATATTTCATATTACTGATTATTCGGATTTCGTTTGGTCTTATGCATTTTAAACATTTTTTGAAATTATGGATTTCCTTTGTTTGGGTTCTAGTGCTGCTGATGAGGAATTATTTTCCGAAATGGCCATACAGCTCATTAAAATTATTGCAGTTGGAGTTTACATATGTGTAATGGTCTCATGTTCATTTACTCCATATCCTTTCGTAAAAAATCTTAAAAATTCCAAAGATCTCCTTGAACAGCTCTCCTCAAACAGTCTCGCATACTGCAATAGCAATCAAACTTTTGATTTTTCTACTCTTTATACAACTCTTCCCCATAATAAACTTAAAACAGTAATTTCCGATCTGATACATCAATGTTCTTTACCAAAAATGGAGAACGCAGGTATTCCTATCTGGTAAAAGGAAAAGATAAAACATATTTTGTAAAGAACCACACTGATTCAAACAAGAAATACAGTGAAAATGACGTGATTAAGATGCTTGAATTTTTGATCGACAACATTTTTGTTGAATGTGGAGGCCGTGTTTTTCAACAGACAATAGGGATTCATATGGCAACAAATTGTGCGCCACTTTTAGCTGACCTTTTCCTTTTTTCGGAAGAAGCAAAGTTTTTACAAGGGCTGATACAACAGAAACAAAAACAACTAGCCCAGACTTTTAATTTCAGCTTCAGATATATAGACGATGTACTTTCTCTTAATAACCCAAGATTTAAAGAATATTTACATCGTATCTACCCGAATGAACTTGCAATTAAAGAGACAACCGATACACCCGATTCTGCTTCATACCTTGACCTTTTGTTATACATTGACGAACATGGACGTCTGAAATCTAGATTATATGACAAACGTGATGATTTTAACTTTCCAGTTGTGAACTTTCCCTTTCTCTGCAGCAAATATACCTGCATCCCCAGCATATGGAGTATATATTTCACAATTAATTCGTTACTGTAGAGCGTGCAGTACATACAGTGACTTTGTGGAAAGAGCAAAAGCACTGTCACAAAAACTGCTGAGTCATGGATATGTTCAGCCTTTGTTACTTTCGTCCCTTCAGAAATTCCATGGCCGTCACCACGACATCATAGATAGATATGAAATGTCAGTGTCACAAATAAAAACTGACATTTTCAGCAACATTCGCGTCTTCCCGGATTTGACATTACCGGTTTTGACTTTACCCTGGATTGACCCACTGACATTCTGACGGGTGCTGTGCACAGAGAAGGACATGCTTACCCTTCCGGAGCACCTGATGTCTCTCTTGTTTATTGAGAGTTCACACTGTTAGTGCTTTAGTTTTTTGTGTTGTATATGTAATGTTCGTGTGTTTTGTTGGCATGTGGTGTCTTTGGTCTTCCGTCTTTTGGTGTTCTTGCTTTTGCCTTGTCTCTGGACTTTGATTTGTGTAATCTTGTGCTTTGTTCCTTCGGTATTCTACTGCCGTAATTGGAATATCTGTAGATATATCTCTAGATTAGGCATATATAACGATTGAACAGTGAAATATGGGGAAATCTGAAATGTTGAAAATTCCCATTTTTCATTAATTTCAGACAAAATATTGAATTAAAGCCAACAAATGGCTATTAAAATACAAAATCATGGTATAATTTATGAAACATTGTCATATACAACACACATTTTGCGTGTTTGAGTTAATGTGTTGCCAATATAGACAAAAAATTGACAATTTTAAGGAAAATTTGTTGGGGTATGGGTAAGATTTTCGGAATTTTGAGTCACATCAAACACTTCTTGTTTTTCTTAACAATGTTTTCAGACATCTAATGTATCGCTTAGAACAATTAATTGGCACATCTGCAGATATATCCTCCAGAACGATTTAACACTGAAATCTGGGCAAATCTGAAATGTTGAAAATTCCCATTTTTCATCAATTTCAAGCAAAATATTGAGTTTTAGTCAACAAATGACTGTTAAAATACATAATCATGGTATAATTTATGAAACATTGTCATATACAACACAAATTTTGAGTGTTCTGGTTATTTTTCTGCGAAAATAGACAAAAATTGACAATTTTACAGTAAATTTGTTGGGGTAGGGGTAAGTTTTATTGATGCATGATGTTTATATTACATAAGAATGGCCATTATTTGTAATAGTTGTAAAACAAATATAATAAGCTTTCATTTGATACCTACTTTAAATGATATTTGTTTACTAAAAAGTAATATTGGGCAAAAGAATGACAAAACTTAGTCAAAATCGGAAATATTCATTTATTTGGTCTATTTGAAAATAAAACTTTGGTCATTAAAAATATGTTAACATTATGTTAACATGTTTTATATTCAAGAAAATAGATTAAATTGGAAATCGAGATGCACTTCGGGTTCTTTAGACCATCAAACTTCAATGAAAATATCTAAATTTTCCTCAATATTTCATAGGGGTAGGGTATCTTTAATGGCGCTATGGAATGTAATGGTCATAGAAATTGTAAAAATGTGGGTTCGTTGTAAAGCTCATACAATAAGCAATTATTTGATACATCGTTCTTATAACTGGGGAGCATTTGGTCCACATTTTGAAGCAACTGAAAGAAAAACTTGAATGAAAAACGAAATTTTCCAAAATTTCGGTAGGTGGGTCTAAAAATGGGCCCTGTTCCACCAGGTTATGCTCGTGTTTACATGTTTTATTTTAAAGAGGGGATGTATGCCGACTTAAAAAAATGGGTGGGGTTGGGAAGTGGGGGTGCACGGGGGGTTATTCCAGCCCATGGACTATAAATTATATAAAGCCCACAGTTTCAGAATCGGATTTGCAACCGAAGGTTATTCAAGCGAGATGATTAGGACAATAGGTCGATGGAAATCTGATACTTACAAAGTTTATTTAAGACGGTCAAACCAGGTCTCAAATATTCAATGAATCAAACAAAGTGATTTTATATACTTGTATGCATTTAATGAAGAACAATCTCTGCTGCTGCTTTTTGTAAATTTTGTACAGGGCTTGTGGGTTCACAGTTCCTAAAACAACAGAAGACTTAGAAAGAAGAACTATACAAGTAATGTGAATTGTGACTCAGATTTGGTATTCCATATCAGTAGACTATATCAAGGGCCAAGGAATTTGACAATGAAAGATGAATGAATATTTTAATATATGTATTTAAAAACAGACAGGATCATTAATATCTTATTTTGTATTGTCATTTGAAGAATTTGGGGGTTCCCAGTTTTAGCATACATATATCTAAGAACACAGAAACACCATGCTTTTCATTTATGTTTTTAAAAGTTTTATCAGAAACTGTTAATGTCATTCTTTTGGTACAATTTAACAAAATCGTATTCATTTTCTGTTATGCTATACTTTATTAATATTATAAATGTAAAATGAAATTCATTAACAAAATTTTGTCACAGCGTTTGACTGTGTGTCCGTCCAAAACAATATATGGTATCTACAGTGGTTGACTGTGAGTTATTTGTTTACTATTTATAGATTGTATTTTTTTATGTTCTAGATCACTAAACATTATTTAGGTTTAAATATTTTTGTAATAAATATTCATGGTTTTATAATTAGCAGAAGCCTCCTAAGAATTTGGTTCAAGTATTTATTTATCTAACTTCGCCTATGTTTATCTTTGAATGGAATTTTTTTAGTAATATATAAGATGCACCAGATGAAATCAACTTTACAAGAATGGAAAGAAGCACATGCTCTCAGCTTCTTTTCCATTTGGCAGCCATTGGAGTTGGAAGTAGAAAATTTCACAGGGAGTTTTGCCAAAAAATTCCCACCTCCACCCCAGCTTCCACCTTAAATTTTTCTTAATATTTGTGGTTTGGTTTCTGCTCAAAAAAGTCATATAATAGTATCTTAGTTATAGTGTAGGGGAGATAACTCAATTTCTTTTCAAGTCTGAAATTTTTCAAGAATTTTCTAAATGATAAGTTTTTGTATCAAATTGTTCAATTTTTGTTTTAGCATTTTACAATATGTATATTATGTATATAGTAACTGTTGAATTACATTTGTTAATGTCAAATCTATGTCTGATTGTAATCTGTTTTAATGTTTATGCAAAACTTTCATTTAATATTATGTCACTTTTGTGGCCTGCATCATCAATCAATGTTTGTTGTTCTTTATTGCAATTCATGTGGAACATAAATATTGTTATATAACATGTTTGTTGAATAAAGCTGCACTATTAGGTGTTCAGCATGTTATTATGGACACCGCTTTTTAACTTCCTCAATGTTTTGTCACTAAAGAGATGAAAGATGTATGAGTGTAATAGCAAAATTGCCGAACAGAATTGTCATGAACCGCAACCCAACGGACAAAAACACAAAGTTGGTGCAAAACCACTGGAAAAACTACAAAATAGATTATAAGTAAAATATTTAATACAGGAGTTTGTCTTTTATTGCAGTGTGGAGTTAGTAAAACAATTCCCCGTGGTAGAGATGTATGCTCTTTAATTTTCTTAGATATGGTGTACTTGTACATGAGATAATATCTCAGGTGTACACTTTGTTCAATTACTTTTATCTAAATTTATGTAAATTTTAAAACCTAAGGATTAACTCCCTCCATCGTAGTTTTGTCCTTAGCTGTATTTGATATTACTGATTATTCGGATTTCTTTTGGTTTTATGCATTTTAAACATTTTTTGAAATTATGGATTTCCTTTGTTTGGGTTCTAGTGCTGCTGATGAGGAATTAATTTCCGAAATGGCCATACAGCTCATTAAAATTATTGCAGTCGGGGTTAATATATGTGTTATGGTCTCATGTTCATTTACCCCATATCCTTTCGTAAAATACCTCATATGCCGGAGAAGTGGAAATATTACTGCTCAAAAACGGGAAGTTCACTATTGGAAAGTCGAAATCATCACGCTTGTCGTAAAGTTTTGTTTTCAGACGTCCAGAGTTGTTAATGTAGAGGTATAGGTCTAGGTATGCTGTTGATGATGATTGTGTATCAGTGGTCTCTTTAATTTCGAGTTCATTTGGGTATATAAGATGAAGGTTATTCTTAAATTGAGGATTGTTCAATGAAAGAACATCATCTATATAACGGCAACTGAAATTAAAGGATTTTGCTAGTTTATTGTCTTTTTATCTCAACTAGCCCTTGTATTAACCTGGCTTCATACGAATAAAGAAACAAATCTGCTAAAAGTGGTGCACAAATAGTCCACATAGGTATCCCTATTGTCTGCTGGAAAACTTGTCCTCCAAATTCCACAAATATGTTATCAATCAAGAATTCCAGCATTGCAATGACATCCTCCTCTGTATACTTTTTGTGTGAATCAGTGTGATGTTTAACAAAATAGGCCCCATCTTTACTTATCACTAAATATGAGTATCTTCTTTCACCCTTTTTTAGTACAGAAAGACTGATGTATTAAATCCCGGAGTACTGACTTTAGCTTATCGTGTGGAGGGGTAGTAAAGAGAGTAGAAAAATCAAATGTTTTGACACTGTTGCAGTGGTTGAGTTCAGTTGAAGATAGATATTCTAATAAGTCTTTTGAGTTTTTGAGAATCCACATCTGATTCACTCCACTTGTTGAGTATACTTTATCACTATATCTCTTGAGGCCATCTGTGACTGCAGTAAGTAATGAAGTGAGGAGCTTAGAAAGGGTTTTTGTTGTGCATTTGGCAGACCCAGCAATGTATCTCTGTTTGTAAGGGCATTTATGTAATTTGGGTGAATTTAGTTTCTGCATATCGCCATTTATTTGATACATCGTTTTTATAACGCCGAACTATAACTAAATAAAACTAAGGGAGGTAATTAATTTAGTGTGAAGAAGTATTCAATATTGCTAAAAATCCTTTGCAATGTGCAATAGAAATAAAATCTTTGATGAAAAAAAATACATTTGTGTATTCGGATTTTTTTTTATTTCAGCTGTACATATTACCTGAATTATAAGGGGAACCCCTGCTCAATTTTTTTTAAATGGTGGTCTGAAATCTTTAAAAAAGTTTTCTGCTACATTTTTTCTGTAGCATTTTAAATTAGATCATAAGAGAAACCTCTGGCAATTTTTTTTATGAAAAGGGGGGAGGGGGCTCGGAATGTTTTGATTTCAGCAATACATATTACCTAGATTATAAGGGGAACCCCTTCCCAAATTTTTTTGAATGGTGGTCTGAAATAGGTTTTGATGGATAGTTGAGCTTTCAATT
Organism: Modiolus philippinarum; assembly: GCA_002080025.1. NCBI lineage: Eukaryota > Metazoa > Mollusca > Bivalvia > Mytilida > Modiolidae > Modiolus > Modiolus philippinarum. The sequence continues at coordinate 45,975 of MJUU01025454.1, forward strand.
GCCATGGAAACCAAACCAGAACACTGAATCTGAGAAAAACAGTATTGTGCTACATATTTTTCTTCACAATTTTAGAAATATGTATAAACTAGATTATAAGGGGAACCTCTGCCAAATGTTTATTTTGAAAGGGGGACTTGGAATGTTTTGATTTCAGCAATATGTATTAACTTGATTATAAGGGGAACCCCTGCCCAAATTTTTTTTGAATGGTGGTCTGAAATGGGTTGTAATGGATAGTGGAGCTTTCAATTACAATGGAAACCAAACCAGAACACTGAATCTTTGAAAAAAAATTCTGCTTCATATATTTCTTCACATTTTCAGAAATATGTATAAACTAGATTATAAGGGGAACCCCTGCCATTTTTTTGAAAGGGGGGCTTCAAATGATTTGATTTCAGTAATATGTTATGTAACCTGGAGAGGTGGTCTGAAATGAGTTGCAATGGATAGTGGAGCTTTTGGTTGTCATGTATACCAAACTAGAAATGGGATTTTATTTTTAGAAAAAAATGGGCTTTCTGATACATAATTATACAATTTCAGCAATAATAAAAAAAAAAACTTAATTTCAAGGGGAACTCCTGCCCAAAGTTTTTTATTTTTGAAAATAAAAGAATTCATATGCTTTTATGCAACTATTTGCCTATCCGATGATGTACCTATGAAAATAACAAATGTTCGCAACTCGGCTTTCGCACCTTTGGTGCGTTTTCAGATTTTTCATATTGTTTATTCCTTGGTATCATTCTATCTAAACCCTTTGTTATATCTAATTAATATGGTTTTCTTAGCATATATAAATATTCTGAGCATGCAATTTATTATATGTATATACTATGTCTTTTTAATATGGAGACAGATTTATAAAAGCATTGTAATGCTTGTTTGTGAGTCCCATTTGTTGTTATAATATGTAAAAGTATGATATTTGTATGTTACTTAACTAATAAATATGTTTAAAACCAAATGTTTGCAATTCTTGCATTTTCAAGTTACTTTCAGAAGTAAGATGTGCTGAAATTTTTTTTTTAAATAAATTGGATTTCCTTTGAACCGTTCATCACGTATCTTAAGTTGTGCTGTGAGGTGGTGCGTTTAATGGCAAATCAAAATGGACCCTGAAATTATGTCAACCTGAAGTGACTGAAAGTCACTTGAACGGAACTAGAAATAGAAAACACACTATCCCTTCTACCACACAAGCATAGAGAACGGAGTGAATTTGTATTTATCTGAGTAGTACACAAAAACAATAACAACATACGATAATGTGTATTACTGGTTACAGCATATGAAACATCAATTGACAATAAAAGATTGGAGCATATGTTAACTAGTTCTTCAACTCCTCTCTGGGCTCGAACAAAATCCTGGTCCACGTCGGCCGCGTTTCCCTTGTGGAACATGCGATAAGGCCTGCACAGATAGCTTGTGACAGCAGACCTGTTTACCCCCCTGATTTGGAATCCGTATCCCAGCAGTAATGTGTCCGTGATCCTCCGCATTTTAAGGATATCTTTCCGTATATTAAACAAATGAGCGAATCTGAACGTTTTAGAATTCCTGTACATGTGACTATACGCAATGAAAATGATGCCCGTTTTTAGAAAGGTTGCATTGCAACGCTTTCTAATGTCATGACCCTGTCAGTTGAAATGCACTATGAAGAAAAACAGGTGCTTCAATTTGAAAAACCAGATTGAAAAAAAAAAATCATATTTTTGAATTTAAACAATGATTAAGTGAGAAAATAAAGTTATTCACACAGATTTGAAAGAATGTGGTGATCATTTAAAAGAATTATTCAAGAAAAACAATTGACACACCCCCTTAACGCAAGGACTTATTATACGTCCTTGCTTAACGGAAAATTATCATCGGTAAACTTTGAGTGATTTCGGAAGAATGGTTTGTCATTGCACGAAATCTTCAACGGATTAAATAAAGTGCATCTTTGCTGATATAACTGATATCCTGCAATTACAATGGATAAAACGTTTTAACGGTGAGACGATTTAACATATACACGAGAGCGTTTCGATTGCTTGAACGGCATGTAAACAAATTTCTGATACGGACGCATGCGCAACAGGTGCTGAATGGACAAAACGAAAGTAGAATTGACAAAAGCTTAGTTCAACGTGTGACTTTTGTGTTTCACTGTCTGTGCATTGTCAGAGGCCTTATTCTGGGTTGCCTTTTTTGACAAGCTATATTTTTAACCTTCCGAAGATTTGTTTTAACTCGTTAACGGAATTAGTGTAACTCTAGGCTTTAGACGCCGTATTTTTTTCATCCGTGACTGAAATGAAACCACCTGTTGCCGTTGCTTGTTCGTTTATAGACTTTTAGTCCACATTAATATCGTTAATTTTACCTTGAAAATTCTAGTCTTGTAGTCACTTTTAAAAAAAGAAACATTTTGAGGTCTTAAGAATTTGCATTTAGTTCAAATAGTGCTGGCTTGTCAGGAATTTTTATATGTAGTGACTTCTTTTCAATATTTGTAACACTGTTTGATAGTAAACAAGTGTGGATAGTTTACTGCACACCTTTATAGCAAAATAGAAAGGAAAAACGACAAGAGGACCAAGTCTACTGAAATCTTTGAAAGCAACCTTTCTATAAGGGCTTTAAGCACTTTGATTAACAGTTTTTTTCCTGGTATGACATAAACAGATTTTCATATCGTCTAAGGAGACCATTTCGCCAATTTTAACCGCATTTTTTTCTACTTTATTTCTTCAGTACACTCAGCAATATTTCAGCTAGTATATATGGACGAGAGCACGTTAATCATTTCAGGGACATTTAATTGATATTCAGGGGAGGGCTTGGGCGAGTTTGCCTTCAAAAATTATTTATTTTCATGCTAAGTAGGATTAGAATATTTATTTTCACTGGCACCAAGATTGAATTATTTATTTACAAAATCGCCTGAAAATCAAATGGCCGTCCCCTAAAATGTTATCAGTAATAGCTAGAAGACAGATGAATAAAGGAGGAAGGAACAACCGAGGCAAACTTTTACTGTCACTGAAAAATAGGAGGCATGGGTAGGGCCAGTAAATTTAGCCTTACATACGACCCCTGGTCAGTCTGCAAGAAATGTAGTAGAGGTCTTTAGTACTGCACAGGACGTGGTGATCCTCCACAGTTCACAGTCAGTTCGTCTCAAATGGTTCGCTAATAAAAGTAATAGTTTAATTAATTTATCTACACAAATATCCCATGGGTAGCTTGTCGGAACCATGCGTTCCATTAACATCATACTCGAACACAATACCTAATAGCGCTTTATTTTCGCCAACCAGTCAGTAGAACCACTCATGACATCACCAACAAAGACAAATCTACGCCAACTGTGAAAAGGACGACAAAAAGGTAATTTATTTCTTTAATATAACTTTCAAAGGCTAAGAAGGCTAAGAAAAAGGGGTAACTTTCTAGAAACCATCATAGAAACAACTAACGCAGACATAATACATAAGACATGGCTAGACTCAAGTATCAAAAGTAGCGAAATATTTCCACCATATTCAGATTTCGATATAGAGAGGCGAGATTTACCAAATGATCCACATGGGGGAGTATTGAACACAGCTAAAAAGGATCTGCAACTTGGAGATATCTATAAAAGTAAACATTTAGAATTAACTAGTTGAACTGTAAAGCAACTGACAAAAGCAATGACTATTACAAAGAAGAACTTTTAAATCTCAGGAACAAAAAATGATATATTCTTAATAGTTGATGATTACAACCTACCAGATATAAACTGGAAAGATAAATCTTTAAAACCAAACAATATCCACTGAAGGTAAATAAAGCATACCTCGAGACCAGCGCAGAGAACGGTTTGGAACAAGTAGTGGTCTTCCCGACAAGAAACGAAAATACATTAGATTTTATACTAACAAAACATCCATCATTCATAGGTTTAACTCCCTTTATCATAGTTTTGTCCTTAGCTATATTTGATATTACTGATTATTCGGATTTCGTTTGGTTTTATGCATTTTAAACATTTTTTGAAATTATGGATTTCCTATATTTGGGTTCTAGTGCTGCTGATGAGGAATTAATTTCCGAAATGGCCATACAGCTCATAAAAATTATTGCAGTTGGAGTTCACATATGAGTTATGGTCTTGTGTTCATTTACTCCATATCCTTGCGTAAAATATCGTTGTACACCTATACCAGCAATAGGAAATAGTGATCACGATATTGTATTGGTAGATATCCCATGTATAGCTAAGAGATCGAAACGTACAAAAAAAAACATAAATAGACCAAATACAACAGGATATTATCGAATTTGTAAACATATTCATGTCGTAGTCGTACAATAATAAAGAGACAATGTGGACTGATTTCAAAGATGTAATTAATTAAATCATGAAACAAAGAGTAGCATCAGAAACCACTAAAACAAGACATTCAAATCCGTGGATAAATACCAGAATAAGGCGTAAAATCAACCAGAAAGAGAGCACATGATAAAGCAAGAAGAACAAAAAAAGAAAAGGGATAAATACAGGTATAAAAGGCTGCAAAAAGAATGGCAATTCGAAGTCAAACGAGCGCACAAAGAATACTTGACAGATATTATTTGTGACAAAGACAACACCAAGAAGCTATGGTCATATATAAAGAGAAAAGGGCAAGAATTGATAGCTGTATCATTACCTAAAGACAATCAGGGACTTCTACGTAGCGACAACCTGAGTAAAGCCAATATACTTAATGACCAGTTTAAATCAGTGTTCACTGTTGAAAACCACACCAACCCACCAAACAAAGGTCCAAGTCCATTCAAAACCATGATTAACATCAAGATAACTGAACCTGGGGTATTGAAATTACTTAGAAATCAGAAACCACACAAGGCAACAGGGCCTGATGATATCCCAGTATTCATCCTTAGATCTGCTGACACTAAACTTGCACCAATACTTACGACACCCCAGATAATTATCAATTCGGAAACCAGGTTGTTTGCCGACGACGCCATCTTGTTTATAGCAATATCCAGTCCTGCAGACGGCCATCTTCTGCGGGAAACCTTACAGCGGTGAGAGAATGTGCCAGATGTCATTTAATCATTCCGCATGTACAGTCATACAAATGCATATATGTGACGTTCTTGTCACAGTCAGTTCGTCTCAAATGGTTTGCGATTAGGCTTTCCGTATTACATACTGTCTACCCAATTGTCACTGGAAAATGGGACAGGACAGGAAATCATGCCTTCAATACGACCAATAGTGAGTATGCTCTATTACGAGCTATGTAGTAGGGGTCTTTACACTATATGAGGCTTAGCGTTTTTCCACAGTTCGCAGTCGGGTTTTCCTTACTATGATCTGTCTACCTCAATGATACTGGAAAATGGGAGAAATGGATATGTGCAGGAAATGTAGTATTCTATGCTGCCCCGCAGTTGAAAAAACATAGAAAGGGTCTTTATAGGGCGTGACGTCTTCTGTTCAGTTTTCCGTATTATGACCTGAGTAACCTGGGGATGCACCTCAAGCACTGTTGATAGAGACCTATATCAAATGTATTCTTTAAAGTAAGTATTGGAAGCTTCACTTTAACACTGATTGTCAAATTTCGAAAATAAGTATATTCTGTTTCCAGGTTTTTGAATAAACCATATATTTTCAATGTGAATCTTGAGTGCGTATTTTACCTGAAAATCCGTAGACGTACACAATGCAATACATGGACCCACAAACAATGCCTAGGAATCACAAAAGCAGAGTATGAAAGGCTAATAAAAGTAATACTTTAATTAATTCATGTACACAAATATCCCATGGGTAGCTTGTCGGAACCATCCGTTCCATCAACATCATACTCGAACACAAATTCTAATAGCGCTTTATTTTCGCCAACCAGTAAGTAGATCCGGTTCACCGCTCATGACACCACCAAAGACAAATCTACGCCAACTGTGAAAAGGACGAAAAAGGCACTGTATTTCTTTAATATAACTTTCAAAGGCTAAGAAAAAGGGGTAACTTTCTAGAAACCATCATAGAAACAACTAACGCAGACATAATACTGGGAAAAGAGACATGGCTAGACTCAAGTATCAAAAGTAGCGAAATATTTCCACCATATTTAGATTTCGATATAGAGATGCAAGATTGACCAAATGATCCACATGGGGGAGTATTGAACACAGCTAAAAAGGATCTGCAACTTGGAGACATCTATAAAAGCTAACATTTAGAATTAGCTAGTTGAATTGTAAAGCTTGACGGACAAAAACGGATGAGAGTGACATCATATTATGGACATCCATTACAATCAGATGATAAAATTATTAGCAATGACTATTACAACAGGCCCTGATGATATCCAAGTATTCATCCTTAGATCTGCTGACTAAACTTGCACCAATACTTACCCGAATTTACCAATAGTCCCTTAAGAGTGGACATGTACCACATGATTGGCGAGATGCGTTAGTAGTTCCCATCTTTAAGAAAGGAGAAAGGCACATAGCAGCAAACCATCGAACATCTATTGCCTGCAAAATTTAAGAACACATCATACACTGCAGCATTATGAGACACTTTGATTCCAATAAGATACTATCAGATGCACAACACGGGTTCAGAAATAACCCAACTCATCGTCACAGTAACAGAAATAGCCAGGCGTCTATCTAGAGATCACAGGTGGACATTATCCTTCTTGAGTTTGCGAAATCATTTGATAAAGGTCCCCATTGCAGACTCTTACACAAGCTCGCCTAATATGGGGTTAACAAGAAGACAAAACACCTGGATACAGTCTTTCCTGGAAAACAAATCGGAACGTCATCTTTGAAGGGGCCAAATCAACATCTGCATCCGTCATGTCTGGTGTAACTCAAGGCTCAAAGCTGGGACCTCTGTTGTTTTTAGCCTATATAAACGACACCCCCAGATAATTATCAATTCGGAAACCAGGTTGTTTGCCGACGACACCATCTTGTTTATAGCAATATCCAGTCCTACAGACGGCCATCCTTTGCGGGAAACCTCACAGCGGTCGAGATGTGTGAGAGAATGTGGCAGATGTCATTTAATCCTTCCGAATGTACAGTCATACACATACATATATGTGGCGTTCTTGTTCATTTTTGTTTATTTGTTTTGTCTTTGTCATACTGTCTCAATTCGTGTTGGATGTGAATTGCCGTGATTTTGGATTTATGATTTTAGAATTCCCCTTTCCTCGTTCTTGCTTCGGTATTCGTTTGCCGATGTATGTATCATACGCATCGCATCTGGAAAGCCAAAGCCTGCGTTAGATCATTAATACCAAATACATTACCACACCCTCGAGATCGAGGTTGCCAGCAAATTCTTAGGAGTTACCCTTAACAGCAACCTCTCTAAGGATAAACAAGACGACAACGTAGTAGCAAAAGGCAACAGAGCACTTGGCTTCATAAGACGTAATCCCAAAGGCTGCCCAAAGAAGGTAACAGAGGCTAGCTATACCACCATCGTGAGACCAACCTTGGAGTACGCGTCGACGGTTTGGGATCCGACTAGCCAGAACAAGATCAAAGCGCTGGAAAATGTAAAACATAGAGCAGTACGTTATTACGTAACCCTAACACCTAGGTGCTTTACCAAAATGATAAAAGACCTAAATTGGCAGACCTTGGAAAAAAGAAGGAAGACCAGTAGACTGTATGTTATATATATCCATAACAGCCTGGTAGACATCAACGGGGATCTGTATATACAACAGAACAAGAGGGCACCACAGATTATTCCAGGAGATAACCACCAATACCACTTACAGAAACCCAATCCCCCTCAGGACCATTGTAGACTGGAATCAGTTACCGACCGCAGCAGCTACACTAGGTACCATCGAGGAGGTCCAGCCAGCCATTAGGCCAACGACCCTATGTATATAATTTTAACACCGTAAATCGCCAGCTTTTAAAAGTACATAGTCGAGGGGACAACTGTTGTGTATGTCTTGGATTGCAAGTTAGTCTGCAGAACTTCAGATAGTCGGAAACGACTCTAGTTCGTACAAGAGAGAAGAAGAGAAGAGTTCTATTTGAAGACCTTACGGGGTAGTTTTGACAAAAAATAACGCCATAATTCAACTCCACAAGGATCTTCTGGGAAAGTATCGGAGTGTGCGTTCACACCCGACTATGAGAGTTTTTCTTTTTGGTACAGAAAGTCTTTGGAGGCTTGGGGTATCTTGTCAGGTCCGCGTTCATGGTTTGAAACAGGAAAAGACTCGCAGGACTTACGCTTTTTGCAATGTTCCCCTTCCCGCACATGTTTCTTGTGTTATTGCATCATTTTATTTTCATTTGCTGCATTTTTGCGCATTTTTTTCTATCTTTAACTGAAATTCGGACATTAATTTTCCCTTTTCAGACCTGTTTACCCCTCTTTACTGGAGTCCGTATCCCAGCAGTAATGTGTCCGTAACCATCCGTATTTTGAGGATTTCTTCCTGAATATTATTAAACAAATGAGCGAATCTGAACTTTTAAGAATTCCTGTACATGTGGCTACATATATATCCCTGGTATGACATAAACAAATTTTCATATCGTCTAAGGAGATCATTCATTTCGCCAATTTTTACCGCCGTTTTTCTACTTCACTTTTTAAGTACAGTTACCATTATTTCAACTATATCAGGACGAGAACATGTTAATCAATTAAGAATGTCATCAGTAATAGAAGATAGATTTAAAGGAGGAAGAGACAATAGAGGCAAGCGTTGACTGCCAATTGAAATAGGAGACACGGGTAGGAACGGGAAATTTAGACTTTCATACGACGCCAAGTGAGTATGCTCTATTACGAGCTATGTAGTAGGGGTCTTTACACTATATGAGGCTTTTCCACAGTTTGTCTACAATGGATTGCAGTCAGGTTCTGTCTACCCCAGTTATACTGGAAAATGGGAGAAATGGATAGGGGCAGGAAATGTAGCCTTCAATGCGGCCGACGCGGTTGTAAAATATAGAAAAGTTCTCTATACTGGATGGGGTGTGACTTTTCCGCCCACTGTTTGTCTACAATGGCTTCTGTTCAGGTTTTCAGTATTATGACCCGAGTAACCTGGGGGATGCACCCTCCAGCACTGTTTTGATAGATGACTATATCAAATACGCTCTCTAAGTATTGGAAGCTTCTCTTTTACACTCATCTGATTGTCCAATTTTGAAAATATGTATGTTTTATTTCCAGGTGTTTTAATAAACCATATATTTTCAATGTGAATCCGATCTGGGTATTTTTACATGAAAATCCGTAGTAAATACGGTAAATCCATAGCGGTCCACACCTCTGCCTTTTCAGTCTTATTCCCCTCCTCTTTCTGTTTCCATGAAAACAGTCGCCATTTTGATATTTTAACGACCATGTGTACACAAGCCAGGTAACCATCCTGTCCAGTTTCATGCTGTTTGGAGCAATTTTATTCTTTTCCGCCACTGAACAACCAAAGCTATAAGGAACAAACAAAGATTGAAATTACCAACTTTAGCATACAGGCGAATAAGATGAGACTTAATCGAAGCCTAAAAAAATAAACATTGAAAATATGACTCAGACGCATGTAATATGATTTAATCTTAGGTACAGAGCAAAGATTTAGCATAAGACAAAAAATGGTTAAAATCAAAGTACTAACCTAAGAAAACATGCTTTTTCTGTATACAGCTCTCAAGAATATGGAATAGAAGAATGCACTTTAATTAAACACCTTCAAATCCCATTTGAACAAAAATATGGAGAAGGATGATATATATTATTTTGATTGAAAAGCTGAAATCTCATTTAAGTCGGGAATAAGTACACAATTCCTTTCGAGACCAAGAGTCTGTTGAAGAGGACCCTTACTGACCTGTACCAGAAATCAATCTTAAGAAACCTTCAGTGAGTAATTTTTCTGTTTCCATAGCAACGGTTGCCATTTTGAAAAGATCAAAATTCGTTGCCTCCGGTTGTCTAATCCATCTTTATTTCTGTTAAATTCCAGTCTCTAACCATTTCTCGCTTTTACCAATGGTAATCAAAACTGTTTGGCCCGCTTTATACCTATTAATTTCCTGTCTCTACCCATTTCTCACTTTTTCCTTTGGCAATCAAAACTTGTTCCTGTTTATCGAATTCACATTTATTTCTATCATTTTCCTGTCCTACCCTTCATTCTTCTCTTATTTAAACATCGCCCATGTATCGGTTGTAAAACAAAAGTATAGAAAGCTACATTTTCTGTCCCTACGCGTTTCTCACTTTTTCAGCAGTGGTCAAAACTCGTTGCACATGTTGTCCAATCCTTCACTTCTATTATATCCTGTCCTGTCCCTTTCTTTTATGTTAATATAACATCACCTACATTGCAACTGTGAAACCGTTGGGAACGTATAGAAATAAAAAAAAAATCATGCCCTATCAGTATCTATTTTTTTTCAGCGACAATGAAAACTCGTTGTCCCTACCGCCTATGTTTCATTCTTCTAATGGATGAATGAGGAAGATAACATGAAACACTTACAACGGCCGAACACATGTCACAATCCACCAAGGAACTGCACAAAAAAGAAACAATAAAATGACAAAAGACAAACATAGACAACGATAGGAACTCGGGATAGTCGGACTTGGTACCGGTACTGGCAATAGCTAGCAGTAGGGTTAAACCGGTTTATGGATACCCAAACCTCCCCTTTCTCTATCCTGTTTCCCTATAATAGTATAATAAACATACAAATAAAATTCAATACAGGTAGATCACTAACTCCAAGACCACATATCGAAAAGGAAAGAATAAGACAAAACGTAATAGCTCAAGGAGCCTAGTCTGTCGCACTACGGAATAAAAATTAAATTCAAAGCTTCCCGAAGGGTTTTGCAAAGAATCGTCATGGATTTCAGTATATCAGTGATAGGCCAGTATAACTGTAAATTCTCCAGGTCATTGGGCACCAAAGCCAATTTAACAGAATCATGAAGAATATCCGGTCAGTATCCCCTATTATGTAAAGAATATAATTTCCGTAAAAAACGAGGGTGAGAAATGCCCTTAGTAATAAGATGTTTGCGAGTCGCATTATATTTAGATATCAAATGGTCATATATCTATAAAACTTCTGAAATGTTTTTATCAGTTTATGAAATCTGTAACCTTGTTGTAAAAGTTTGGATGTGAAAGTAAGGCTACGAGTAGAACAGACGCATGCGAATTGTACCAGTTGAGATATATATGTTACAGTAAATGGGTGAAATTAGTAATTTCATGAAGTTACTGAAAATTTAGGATCGCAATGGGATCTGTTTCCCAGATGACAACAGATCTTTCCCTTTCCAACTACAACCGGAATTGACATGTTCAACACGGTGGCAGTCTTATAAGAAGCATGAGATGCTTACTCTACCGATACACCTGATATCACCCATGGTCACTATTGGGTCCGTGTTGTTCATCTGTATTTGTGTCTTCATTTTTTCGTTTGTGTCCTGTACTCAACTGGTGTTCTTGTCTCTTAGTGTTTCCAATATTGCCATTGTCCATGGATTGTACGAACTTTTGACTGACGGTTCGGTTCCCACTTAAGGAGGTATCTCAATATAGAGATTGAACCAGGAAATTCTAGACATGTGTTTTCTGTCGAATTATTAACATTTGAATAGAGAATAGAAATTGACTGATTTGCATATACTACTATATAATACGTCAGTGAGGGCAAAATATTTTCAAAGAATCATTATAAACCTAGTATTTCCTCGTTAAACCTATATTGAGATTCTTACTTGAAAGGAAGAGGCATATCTATATAGTTGGATATATGCACTTGAAATCTACCATGTTGATGTAGTTACTAAATAGAAAAATGATAAATTGTGAATTATAATAATTAAGTTGAAGTCTTACTTTGAATCAATTAACTTAACCTGGAAAATTCTGACATTTAATTTACAAAATCAATTTCATAAGTTCGGTGTTTGCATTAGGACGATTGACTAAAAACAGCTTTCTCACAGCTCTCATGTAGTATCTCTCTCACCAGCTAATTAGGACACTGTAAATGTGTAAAAACCTGGACATTCTCTTGCATTTTGGCAATTTACAAACATGCTTTCTGATACGATGTCTTAGTCATAAAGTGTTGGTTTAGCTATCTTCAATGGCAAGCTGATTTAGTAGACGTGGCCAAAATAGCCTCGGATATTAACAAAATTACCGAACAGAGTGGTCAAGAGCCGAAGCCCATGAGACAAAAAGACAAATCAGGTGGAAACCACCGGAAAATTTGTCAACCGCAATAGCCTGCCTCGGTACAGGCATTTCAAAAGAAATGGTGGATTAACCGGTTTTATGGCTAGCTAAACCTCCCCTACCATGGAGGTAGTGTACGGTAGTAACTCAACAACAATTGCCATTGAAAGTTCGTAAAGAGTTAAAAGACATGGTTATCCTGGTATTAAGTGAAGAAAGAATTTTGAATCAGAGTTCGGACCAAAACTTCAAATTTTCTCACTAGGGACTAATATCTATTTAATATTGTGCCCACCTGTTTATTGTGCTCATATTTTAATACGCCAAGTTTTCTTACTTTTGACTCGATGAGTGCCCTGTGGTTGATTAAGTGTTGTGATTGTCTTCTGTTAGTCGTTTTGACGGGCAAAGGATGACGCAATGAAAAAAACTTAGAAATTCCAAAATGCCGTGGAAAAGAACATAAAAGAAACAAAATTTTTGTCAGTATACAAAATCTTCAGAAGATATAGAGGTGATTCTGTCATGTCCGAATTCACCAATATAGATCAACGACCAACTCATTCTTCAATCAGTTTGATTTATAGTCATCATGTACTCTTGTGATATTTGTAATATACAACCCAGAGAGAAGATGAGTCATCAAAAGACACATGGTGCCAGCCCAACGTAAAGCTGTAGTATTTGTGGAAAGGGCTTTTAAAAGAGCAGATGTGAGAAAACAGACATGCCAAGTTTTCTAGACTTGATGAGTGCCCTGTGATTGTCTTCTATGAGTTTTTTTGTAGGGCAATGGATGAAAGCATATGTAAGAACACTTTATCTTTTAATTTTATGTTTGTTGACAAACTTGCATCCATGGATGTGGTGTCACTCGACATTTAGCTATGAATTCCGCTCAGCCGGTGCTATGTTCCGTCTTCAGCTTACTATTATTTAGTATTTACTATGAGGTATGATCATAGCTTATACGGGACTTCTGAGTCGTGTTCAAACCGGAATAGGATTGTGATATTATACGATCAACACAGTGAGAGGGAATCACTAATTAATGAAAGATGGTTGATATTGAATCTGTTATAGCGCTTCAGGTTAATTGTTTTTCGTCAATTAAAATTTAGTTAGAATTGTCATGTCGGAACAATTAAAAATATACACTCCAATTTCATAAATATTTTGTGTTTTGTGTGGTATAAATTTATTTCAATACGCCAAGAATCCAGTCAGTTCGTCTCACTGGTATTGGAGGTGACCGTTTCAGCCTTCAATTACACAAGAGTTCCTATCTTTTTAAAGGCCATATGGTAACTTCAAGATGAAGTGTTGTTGCATTGCTCCATTTAATGCTGCATTTGACTTTATCCATGTCCATTTACTCCATTTCCTTATATCGTTAATGTTATTGAAACGGCTCACAACTAACACTTACCTTGGGATGTCTGTGGACAATTGTTCAATTGATTAAGACAACCTGGAACGCCAACGTGCTCTGCATGAACGTCTAGATGTTAAAGACAAACCACAAAGAAGAGGAAAATCGACCATCCTGGCTACCAAAACAGCCAAGAACAGAGTCACTCCCAACCAGTCTATCTTCTGATAATATTATATTAACGAAAGGTCTGGAAACCAAAACCCTGTATTTGAATAGTGGAAATCTATCCGAACAGAAGAAACCATCGGAAACCGTGTCCATGACCGGTACAATTTTCTACTGATTGAATCATTGGTGTCCACCTTTGTAAACAAGGTCCGTTAGATCTTCAGATACCAGGTCACGGTTTTTTAAATTAATTTGTCATTTGGATTTTTTAAGGGCATATAGAATTTAGAGAATTACGTACTTATCATTCAAGTAAGAATAATACAAAGCTCTGTCCTTAGTTGATTTTGGCTTTACATTTAGATCATATTGGATATCTGTTCTCTATCAGTTTTACTTACATATTTGATTTTATGGTCTTCCAAACGTTTAGATTTTATCTGCACCGAGAAGACATAAGTTGTCGAAATGCGCATATGCAGGAAATAAATTCACAGTAACATCGGTATTTAGTTATTTGTTACCACTGGGTCGATGCCTTTGCTGGTGGACTGCAAGTCCCCGAGGGTATTCACCAGCCCCGTAGTCGGTACTTCGGTGCTTACCTGAAAGCCGATTTCATTTCGAACCTGGCAATATCATAATTTTGTTGAAAACTGAGGAGTATCTCCCTCATGCAAAGCTCTGTCCTTAGTTGATTTTGGCTTTACATTAATCATATTGGATATTTGTTCTCTATCAGTTTTACTTACATATTTGATTTAATGGTCTACCAAACGTTTATATTTTATATGCACTGAAGAGACATAAGTTGTCGAAATGCGCATTTGCAGGAAATAAATTCACAGTAACATCGGTATTTAGTTAATGGAGACCCCGCATTTCATTCGGACAAATGAAAATTCAGAGAAATTGTTGGAAGAAATAAATCGTCAGGATATACTGGAATATACAAGACCGGAAATCAAGTGGGTTGTCCATTTGGTGACTTATACCACCATTTATATTAACAAATTAATTCAACACCCGATTAGTGGCAAGGTGGTTTTCCCTGATTATTCATATATGAACAAAGGGGTAACAGCTCTGATTAGTGGATCTGATAGACCATGTGAAGGTGAATAACAAAATACCGAAGTAACTGTTTATCTAGTTTCTGCATATGCGCATTTCGACAACTTACAGTGCAAATTAAACAAAAACATTTGGAAATCCATAAACCGAAATATGTGTAAAAGCTGATAGAGAACAAATAACCAAAAAGATTTAAATATGAATTATGATTTTTCCATTGTTCAGCCATGCCGAGATGCTGCAATAAGAGATGTAGAAACACCGACCAGGACGTATAATCATCAATATTTAACGCACCGTAGAATGGATGGAGGTCAAACAGTTAAAGGATGTTTCTTGAAGTTTTTATAATTTAGTTATACTAGAACAGTTGTTTCAGATCAACATATACGTCAATGACAAGCTCTTTAATGAGACGTTCCCCTTACAATTATGAAGACACCATAATTTGTATTTTTACGAACGCTATTTAGTTATATCACCGGTATGAAGAATACAGTTAGATGTGTTCGAAATGTGATCGATTATGGAGGCATACTGGTACGCTGCACAGACACGACAGAACTTGTACCGGTGATGTCAATTATGAATATCCTGGTGATGTGTATCATACACAGTCGATTATGTTTGTATTGCTGCAAGACGAGTCCATCCACGTCGCTTTATCCATATAGAGCATGCTCCAGCCAACAGATGGAAGATCATCAGAAAAAATTACTTGGACTAATCAAAACAATCTTCTTAGGTGTCTGCTCTAATGTTCATGGGTATACACACCCAGTGTACTTTGTCTCAGGGTGAGAATCAAGAAAAACCGTGGAATATTTTCTTGAATAATATTTAACTGAGATCAGGGAAGAAGCCTACCGCTGTCTGATGAAATTTGAAAATGTGTTCCAACAAACTCAAGAACGAATAGACATCGATATGGATGGTTTTGATAATGAAGAAAGAAAAAAGATTACTTTTTAAAAATCCAACAGAAGTTAGAGAATTATTGGAAAGGAAGTGCCTGTGGTAGGATTCAATTCTCGTAAATATGTAATTGCTATGAAGATCGACTTTTTTGCAGATATGGTGAAGAATCAGAAAATCAATTATGTGGTAAAAAGAAATAATATCTTTACGTGTACCTAAAAAAAGAAGTCTTCAAATTTTAAGATATTACTAGCCTTGTTTGGGCTATAATCAGTTTTTTGAAAGCTTAAGGGTGTACAGAAGAGAAAAGGTTCCACCCCTATGAAGGAATGACATCGTCCGTCGTCCGTCCGTTAAACTTTTTCACATTTTTATCTTCTCCTCTTCGAAAAATGGGTTGGAGTTCAACTATGAAAACAGCATAATATTTTTAGAACATGTCAACTAAAGGTATTAGTAAGACTAAACAAGATCTGATTTCAAGGAATTAGGTTACAAGGACTTTTTTTGCTCATTTCTAAAAACAATTAACAACGGTGTTCAACATTCAATTACACCGAGGGTAAACATGTAAACAAATGAAAAAGCAATTCGTCTAACCATTCGTGATTTATTTAAATTTTAAATCGTGTTTGAACAAGGATAATGCACTATAAATATTCAAATATACCCAGTGAAACGAAAAAAACGGAAGTTTTTCATGGAGGATATTGAACAAAGTATTTGTATGACACAACACAGCCGTCTGTTCTCGTTTGTGTGACGGGTGCTGTATACAGGGTAGGACAACCTTACCCTTCCAGGGCACCTGTTGTCAGTCTTATTGTGGAGTTCAAACTGTTAGTGCTTTAGTTCTTAGTGATGAATTCGTGATTTTCGTGTGTATTGTGAGTGTGTGGTGTCTATTCTAGTTTTTTATTTATGTTATCTTGTGCTTTGTTCCTTTGGTATTCCATTTCAGTTGTTTTCTTTTCTGATCAAATGTCGCAAAATACAGCACAAAAACGATAATCCTCATCTTTATAGAAACAACGGCAGTAGAATACCGAAGGAACAAGAAGAAGCATATAGAGGGGCTCATTGGGGTCTAAGCGTGACACGGGATCGACCATTTTTCTGTAAGCGTGACTCGTGAAAGTCAAATTATTGTGCATGAAAACGGGAAACGAAGTAGAGCTGGATACGTGAAATTAGATAAAAATGGTTCAGGAATTCGGGAAATTGACAATTTTACTAAGTGGGAATTTAGTCCCAGAGTGTATGTACGATTTACAATGAGTGACGTTCTACAAGATACCTTTTGATCTTCAACTGGATCCTTTTGTTTTGTATCGGAGAATATATATTAACCGACGGAATATCGGATGGCCAGCACTCAAATCCATGAAGATGTGAGAAGTATTTTTGGAACCTGCTCGTGCTACCGCATTTATGTGAAAGGCTTTTCAGAAATAGCCAGACTTCTTCATAAGTTGACAGAATAGGGTGAAAATATTTAATGTCACGATAGTGTCAGGTGGCAAACTTAAAAAGTGTCTTGTGCAGGCTCAAATTTTCGGATACCCATGGATACCAGTAAAACGTAAATATCAGACACCGAAGCCAGCTCCTTTGGAATAGGAGCCGAATTGTCTGAAATACAAGATGACAAAAAGACCATGACAGCTAATTTTAGTACAAGCTTGCCGGAATACACAAGAACGCAGTGAAACCGAGAGTATCATCAGAACACCTGATGATTGATTGATTGATTGATGTTTTACGCCAACTTCAGCAATATTTCAGCTATATTGTGGCGAGAACTGTTGGGTTTATTGAACAATTTTAATAAATACATAAAATATTAATATAAAACCATATAGCTTTATACAAGTAAAACAGATGTGTAAAATGTTGAAAAACATAATAGTAATTTTTGGTTTAACAATAACAATATTAGAAATTAGAAACTTGTTAAAAATTGATCCATTTAAATCTTACTAAATAAATTGATTTCTTTTAAAAATTGAACGATTTTGTCGCCAGCGACGTTTGTAAATAGGTCTTTAAGACAATCAGCAGAATAAAAATCACGCCTGATATCGGCAACATCTACACATTCAATTAAAACATGTTGAATTGTATAAGGACAATTGCATGGAATACATTCAGGTCGATCATCACTGTTGAGGATAAAACTATGTGTTGTTCTAGTATGTCCAATACGACATCGGGTCAACACTACCTGTTCCCTACGGTTTTTACCACAGGAACCGACTTGTTTACCGACGTCTGACTGTATTCCATGCAGTTTATTATTTATTTGCAGATCCCATTTGGCCTGCCATAACTTTAAAATATATTTAACGATTAAAGGCTTCATGTCAGTGTACGGTACTGGACAATCCGCCATCTCATCATCTAGTGCATCCTTGGCTTCCTGGTCAGCAACTGTGTTTCCATAGATCCCCACATGACTAGGGATCCAAACATAAATGATGATACTCTCGGTTTTCAGTGAGAGTTCACACTGTCAGTGCTCTTGTTTTCTGTGTTGTCTTGTATATTATCTTGTTATTTTTTAGTTTCTTCTTCGTCGATTGTTTGTGGCACAGATTCGTCCTTGTAATTGTCTAAATAACAAAGAACATGCTTTTCAAAGTTTCACCTTCAGTTGGTTCTGTTTGAGGGTTAGAGAAGTAATATGCACCCTGGATTTAATTGGTTTTGTCTACAGGTTAGAAAATGACAATAACCAATCAGCAACCCAACAGATATTTCAACACCATATTCCAGCTGGCTGAGTGATGGGTGCCATGCGTGGAGCAGATCATGCTTACCCTTCCGGAGCAACTGATGATACCTCAGTTTTTATAGGGGTTCACACTGCTGGTGCTTTAGTTTTGTGGCGTTCTTGTTCATTTTTGTTTATTTGTTTTGTCTTTGTCATACTGTCTCAATGGAATTCACCTTTCATATTTTGTTCCGTGTGGTGTCACCACTGCACTAGCAGGTTTTGTTCTGTGACGTCGTGATACCGGGAAAATACACGCACAATAAACAATTTTTGAACATGCGTGAAATACAACATTTCCCTCGAGTTACCTGAAAGTGCAGCAGCGACACCAATCGGGATAAGCAGGATGGTGAATTCCATTCGTGTTGACTGTGAGTAGTATATATGTGGTTTTCAAGTCGTATTTGCGGTGGATTAGGTGGATTACGGAAGTGACGTCACCGGAAGTCACGTGACCGGAAGTGTTACGTCACCGGAATTGTGACGTCACCGGAAGTGACGTCACCGGAAGTATGACGTCAACGGAAGTGACGATGTCCAAACCGGACCAATGAGAGCGTTTCCCTCCAGATTTGAAATTCAAATATTTAAAACGGACCAATGGGAGCGTTGCGCGCACGATTTCAAATCGTATCAAGTTTGAACGGACCAATGGGAGCCTTTCCCTATGTTTGAAAGTATAACTTTTTAGCTTTTTACTGCGTAAAAAAGGGGGGGGTGAACTGTACCCATTACTACTCTAGTTTTCCTCGATTTCCAGAGTTATCGTTCGTTTCCCGTACAATGTATATATCAATCCGGAGTAATTTTAAGCTCCTACAGCGATTGGTGAAGGTTTCAAGTCTCTATCTTTTACCGTTTGGAAGATAGGGGTACCCGAAAATTCGGGAATGGACCAAAATACAATTTTTCATAAGTCGAGTACTATAGACATGTCATATATGTTTTCGGGGTAACTTTGACATTCTAAATCGAATGGTGACATGTGGCAAGTCTTATCTTTAATATTTCGGGTGTTATGGGGGTCCAAAATTTAGGGAATTG